>JAODLI010027819.1:0-20370 GCA_027575585.1 Percopsis omiscomaycus | reverse complement strand
GTGTGTGTGTGTGTGTGTGTGTGTGTGTGTGTGTGTGTGTGTGTGTGTGTGTGTGTGTGTGTGTGTGTGTATTTTTTTAAATTGCTGTTTAGTGTGTGTGCTCCCTCTACAGGTCAAGTTGTCCTTAAAGGAAAAGTCCTGGGGCCTAGAGGGGTTGGTTTGTCTTGGAGAGCACACAGTCTTTAGACCTTGCCTTGGAACATGCTTTCTTATTTTGCTTGTTTACAATAATACTCTTTACTTTTGGAATATTTGGTTGAATCAATAATTTTTGTTATGGAAACGGGATTGTTAATAGAAGAAGATCCTTTTATTAAAATCTTCTTTGGACATTCCGTTTTTCTCAAGTAATACAAGTGTTCAATATATACTGTACCTAGTAAACCCAAGGGTGATTTACAAAATGGAACAACAAAAGGATATCGTAGTCACTACAGTAGGAGTTATGCATCTTGCTCAAGGATGCTTACGGGTTGCCTGGACATTGTGGGGGATTGAACCCAGGACCTTTCGGGTTAGAGTCGGCCACTCAACTACTATCCTGACCCTCAGTCAAACTTATGTTACATTTGCAAACTGGCATATCATGTTTGACATTAAATGTGCTCGTTGCCACCATCAAAACCCCTGTAGGGGGCACTTTTTGCCATGCGTGACACTGTTTCTCACTCCCCTCCCATGGTCTCTTTTTTAGTGTGAGTGTGTGTGCGTGTGTGTGTGTGTGTTTGCTATGGCGGAGCAATGTATACAAGCTTCATTAGCAGAACAGAGGCACTAGTGTTTGAATTATTGATCAAGAGAGAATAGAATCAACCCTGTAATCTCAGCCACGCGTGTATGTGTGTGTGTGTGTGTGTCATACCCTCTGCATCTCCTGTTTTATGTTCTATGTATGTACGGGAGCATGATTTGATACTCTATTATAACATTTTTTACAATGGAAGGTAGCACAACTCGACAAAGTAGCACAACTCAACAGAACAACCGGCCTTGAGCCGTCCAGAAACTAGAGCCCTTAACGTCTCTCTATCTGTGTGGACTGGTTCCTAGGACCCTGACAGAGCTGCTGAAGCAGCCAGGGGGAGAGGGGACCTCAGCAAACAACACCACCAACAGCTCCCCTCCTGCGGGGAGAGCCAACGGCATCTCATCCAGGATAGCCCGCAGCCGGAGTGGTAAGGACCAGACACACACATACACTTACAGCAACACGCACACTTAGAGCGCCAACACACAGACACACACAGAGTCATTCACAAATACACTTTATAATACAAAAATACCCAAAATACATTTTAATTTTAGTTAGTTTTAGTTAGAAATATGTGTCCTCACTGACATTTCATTGAACTCTGATACTAAACTCCACATAAGCATTTTACATTTCACAGTGCTGTAACTTCTCAGCCAGGAAGGGGAGACTAGTGAATGTATCTTGTGTTTTGTATCTGTGGTGTATTTTACGCTCTGAAACAGTTTTCTATCAACGTGGGCCTAACGTTAGCAGCAGCCAAGCGAGAGCTGAAGATAACACTGCTTCTGTCAATCAGGCGTAGTAAGAGTCTGGTTATGTCTGCTGGAAATAAGACCCCAGGCGATTTGTAACTCTTTCCAAAGAGCATGAATTAGACGGTGTGTCATATCTCTCTCTCTCTCTCTCTTTCTCTCGGCTCATATCCATCTCCATTTTAAATTCAAGTTCAATTCTTTCAATCTTTGTCTCTCTCTCTTTCTACACCTCTCTGTCTATTTCTCCTGTTGCTGTCAAACGAAGAGTCTGAATTTTGATTTGTGTGTTAGCACTCCATCATGGGAATTTAAATCTCCAACTGACACCCACTGATTCTCTCATACTGGGACTGAAACGGACAGCTCAGGATACAAGGACAGTGACTCGTGTTGATTGCACTTAGGTTACACAGTGATTTACAGATCGGTAAGAAGATTTTGTGACTCTTGCAATTTAAATGTGTTCTAGATGAGAAAATACCAAATATTATCTAACTGGAGCACTGAGTCGCGAGGAGCGTTAGACAGAACAGATAGCAGGCAGCCTATAAGGGTAATATTGATTAGCATTGGTTTTTCCACAGAGGACAAGATGGCAGAGAGAGGCTTTGGAAAGAGTAGAGAAATTGAGCGCCCTCGTTCTCCCTACGGCTGACATTAACATCAAAGATTAACAAGACCAAGAAGTAGTCGAACATGAAAGTCAAAGGTAGCTGAGATTTGAGGTGCTTATGCTCAGCGGGCTTATTAACCAAGGGCTGGAAGTAAACATTTGGCCTGGAAGTCTCCAATACACATGACGCAAAACAGAAAGATGCTCTGGAAATCCTTGGAGCAACAACAAGTGACCTATTTACCAGAGAACACAAGCATGACCCAGCAGCAACATTCTCTCTCACACAACATTTAGGCCCACCTTTTTCTTATTTTCTACAGTGTATTTACTCGCGTAAACAACCCTTCAGCTCCAAAATGACTTCTTTATCCACTTCTATGTCATTTATTACTCTGTTTTCCCCATCCTGCTTTGTCCCAGTAGAACCTGAAAGGCTGACAGTTTGTCGTCTTCTCCTTTGCTTGTGTCATTTTGGTGGATTATTCTGACAGCCAGTATATGTACAACTCAGGGGATCAACGTTCCATTCAGCCTTGAAGACCACTGTGGGCGGAGCCATTTTGCGTGATGCCAAAAGGGAGCATTCTTCGGTCACTGCCATGTTAATCTAAAGCCATTAAACTTTGCCGATAGCTTGTGTATTTTTTATATATTATAATATATACAAATTTGTCAGAGAAAGCACACCGTCCATTGTTGCCTTGAAATTATATATTTCTTTTAAAATACCCAGCCAATAACTGACGCCCGTAGCTGGTAGCGCACGGCAGCGTCTTGGAGAGCCATTTTGAAATAAAAGCCCCCCAACTCTGCAAGTGTCCATCATAGAACTGCATAGAGTAGGTCCAACTTTTATTTTGACGCGCGGTGGAGATATATTGCGTCCGGAGCCATCTTAGATTTTGCCCCACGGAAGTCTTCAACGTATGTTCACCCTGTGCAGAATAATCCACAGAGAACAGTGGATCACCAGTGTTGGCCATCCCAGCTTGTTCTCTTAGTCCGTCAGGTGTGACGGCTTGTCTCTATGGCTCTGACGTGTATGATGAGGGGCCCCTGAGTCTTATTGGTGGAGACAGACATCATTACTGTCCCGCTAGATGTTTACTATTAAACTCCTCTTCTATGCTTAACAGGCAGGAGGAGAAGGAGGAACTGATACTGTATATGTAGCCACCACTTTTATCACGGCCCCCATTGCACCTTTTGAGAGACAGATGGCTCACTGATTTACTTTTATACAGGCACAATTGAATATAATGTGTGTATACTGTGTATGCACACATTAACATTTATGTCACTATGCAAAAAACTGGAACCCTGTGGGCCAAGAGAGTGTTTTTTATTAGTAGGTGCTGGTTGCATCACATAGTATGTACAGTAAAGTGCACGTGTGTGTCTGTATGTGGGACTAAATATACACAATATGGAAGGATATTGGTAGATAAGAGGTGTATGAGTCGATCAGTTTAGTCTTGTGCAGACACTTATTCAAGTGGAGTCAGTGTCTCCTAGCATGGGAAGATGTGGTAAACACGTTGTATGATTTATTGTCATTTTCCATTACAATGTGTTTACCCAGAAACCAAGACACACACACACACACACACACACACGCTCTTTCCCTGCCTGTAAAGTGACTTTCTAAGTGAGTGAAGTGGCGAAGAGGCTGTCGGGAAAAGGATTGGGCGGGCTGTTGAGTATGAGGAGGAGGATGAAGATGGTGGTGACACTACAGAAAAGATTTTGCCTCCTAATCCGTTAATCTGCCCCATGCTGAGAGGTCAGCACCACTGGATTACATTGGATGGTCTGCGCTCACGCACACACACACACACACACACACACACACATTTATTAATATACACATTACATGTAAAACATCTCACCAGCTAATCAGCTTAAACCACACACACACAGTGTGGGTGTGTGTGTAGGTAGACTAACTTGACGTTTCTCCTCCTTTCTCTTCACATGGCCTCATTTATTCCCCCAGCATTCGTTTCCATCTCTCCTCCTCCATCCTTCTCTCCCCTCTTCACTCTTTTTTTAACTCTCTCTCTCTCATGTAATCCATACAGCCCTCTCTTTCTATCTTTTGGGTGTGTGTGTGTGTGTGTGTGTGTGTGTGTGTGTGTGTGTGTGGGTGTGTGTGTGTGTGGGTGTGTGTGTGTGTGTGTGTGTGTGGGGGGGTGTGTGTGTGTGTGTGTGTGTGCAATTGAAAGATAGAGAAATAGACCCCCCCTGCGCGCTGTGTGTGTGTGTGTGTGTGTGTGTGTGTGTATGTCCTACTGCATCAGTGGAGCTCATTAATGGTGACAGCCCTCCCATTATTTGTTCCATCGCTCATTAACTTCCATTCATTTAACAGGAGGCTGGCTGGACATCATGCTCTGCCAGCCAGCCAGAGTCACAGCTTCATGGGGCAAGGGTGCCAGAAAATGAGCCAACCAGGGTCAATGCTATGCAATGTTTCTTGACACGTGGGCTTCATTTATTAGGACCCTGCTGCCTGACCCCAGGACTATAAATCAGCAGTATTAACCTATTAAATAAACACAGCTCTTCAGTTACAATTCACTTCAGTCGTTAAAAATGTGTCTGTAGTGACTACGATTCGAAGTTGAAAAAAGAGCTTTGAAAGGTTGAAACTCCGTGTTGGAAAGCTTAAAATCTAATAAAAATGGTGTTGCAAGCCTGAAAAAAAAATTTGTTTTCAGGTTGTCATTTTCGGGTATCCAGTTTCAGAGTATCGGATCAGAGCTGTGAGAGAATGCTGCCAGAAATCACATGACTCGCAAACTCGCAACTGTGTGGGCAGATCTCTGAAAAGTGGGTGTTGTAAACTCAGCTCTGAAAATACAGTCTGCAATACGGGTGCAAATCAAATGAAAATAAAGATTCGCCCTTTCGAAACTCAAGTTTCAATTTTTCAAAACTTTTTTCCCCAACATATGCGCACGAGTTTTCAGATCACCGTTTACAAGCTTTCAAACCCGGAAAACAAACTAATGCACCAGGAGAAAATTTGAAACTCTGAAAATGTGTTGGAGAAACAGAGTGCTGCAGTTGTGAAGAAGGAAAATGCACATACAAAATATTGTTTTAAAAGATTTTTTTTTTAAATTCAGGCTTGCAAAACCCTTTTTATTAGATTTCAAGCTTTCAAACACTGAGTTTCAACCTTTCAAAGCTTTTTTGTTCAGCTTCGAATCATGGCATGATATTCATCCCATACTCCCGCACCTGAATGCTGAACGGCTGACACTCTCAACTCCTCCCCCTTATCAGTGAAGTAAGCCTGTTTAGTGGATGGCTGGGAGGGAAACATTGTCAGCACCTGTTAATGTGCAGGCCCTCAATGCCACATAGCTTCCTTATCTGTGTTCATCTGCTGTTGAGTATGGTCAGTGTCAGAGAAGCACACTGGGCCGCTGAGGTCGAGTGCCTTGCTCAAGTGCACCTTTCTGTCTGCCTGTCTGTCTGCCTGTCTGTCTGTCTATCTAGAGCAGTACCATCTGAATAGTTCAGGCCACGGCCCATTCGGACAGGGGCTTCCACAACCACACAGTGCAGTGGGACTCAACAAGTACACTTCCCTCAGAGCTGTGGGTAAGTCACATCGCCACCCACACACACGCACACACACACACACACACGCGCATGCAGTACTCACCAAAACAGTGATACTGACATGGGCAGACACGGTAACCTTTAGGTTAGGTTTAAGGTCCTGGAGCTGTCATCTGGCGGGGCATGTCATCCCGCCTGACAGAGAGTTGATATTAAGGAAGGCACCACACGCTGCTCCAGCCTGGCACCGTGTTGTGAACGACTACCTTGGCCCTTTGCTAACGTTTACATGTAGGAAGATGTTGAAAGTAGAGCTCTGAGCTGCATGATCAGCCTTAATTAACGTGAGCAGGGATTTTCATCGCCCCCGGCCTAAAGAGAAATAAAGTACATGAGTTGAAACATGGCTGGTCTTCTCCAAGCCATTCTTTGCACATCATCTTTTTAATGAATTCCATGTCAGCGAGAAAAAAGATTACATCACATCTTAGATTAGCTATAAAGTAACAGCAATGTTTTAATGTGCTAAGATGGAGTCAACGGTAAAGCAAAAAGTGGGAAAAATTAACTATATAAAAATACATAAATAATGAAATTAGATTATTTTGAAATCTAATATCATTAGTGCTCCTTTTTCAAAGTGTTTACTGCAAAATTAGAGAAGCATTATATCTCACTTTGGAGCGCCATCCGCCGCTCCAAAGTGAGGAACCGGTCCTCCCAGGCCTCCGCTGGTCCCACAACGGGGGGACACTGCTCTGATAGGCCTGGTCCTGGTCTGCTGTGCTCATTATGCGGTCGGTTATTCTGTAAGGAGTGTTGGGTGGTGAGTACAGGTACACATTGAACTAAACACGAAAGAACAAAATAGCAATACACGAGACTCTGCTAGTTTCCAGACGGGCAAAAGACCGGCGGTAGCAGTAATGTAGACATGTGGCGTAGTGCTAGTTTGGTTTCTAATAAAACCAAATATTGTGCTAGCGTCTCCGCCTGGTCAGACCAGTGTGGTAGTTTCTGGGCTTTAGGCGAAGGTGCACTAAACACATACCTAGCCAAAATCCCACACGCCACTATTGTGCATGTTATGTTGGCCTATTTTGTGAACTACTGACTACTGTCCTTAACCTCTCAATACAAAATATATGGACGTGTATCATGGTGGTTTATCAGAGGTATCATATTTGGACACTTGGTGACTGTGCACCTCCTGAACAATAACTTTTCCTACCAGAAGAAGCTTTTCTGCCAGTCTGGACTTTCGCCGTCTATTACAAAATTGGCAGTTCACCGAGACAGAGAGCGTATGAATGCGAGGAGCTGATTTGATTGGCTATAATTGATGACAGTCCCCACCACTCCTACTGATAATTTATTCGTTCTAATCCAACTCTTTAACAACTGCGCCACCGTTGTTCCCGCTTACCGCCATCCTGAAATTGGCTAAAAAGCATTGTCCACATCTTAGATCGACTTGTGCTGTGCGCCTCCACTTGCGACGGGAAACTAGGGCCCTATGTGTGAAACTTACCTGGTCAAATTAATTAAACATTTTCATTTTGCTAAATTCTCATTACACCCTGTCAGTTGTCGGTAAGTCATACCCCAGGGAAAACACCCACAAGCATAATTCCAGACAGGAACTGAGGAGGCACCATAACAAATGTGGCTAAACCTGCTTTTGTTCCCCCCATATTTGTTAAATATCTGTAAATATGTTCAAGATACAACAATCATTCCGTCAATGAATCAGTTTCTGTTTTCCAATCAGAATCCCACCTTTTAGACTCAATATCCATATGAAGCAGCATACATACAATAGTTAATGGGTTATCGCAGCATTTTCCTACAGTGACAGGCTGTTTACAAGGGTGGCAGTTCATTTCAGGCCACTTCTTTGTATGACTCGGGATTTCATCAGACTGTGGTAAATAGATAAACAAGTCAGAAATTGACCAATTATAGCCTGCAGAATTATATTAGTGGCCTATTTGGTACGTGTTTGGGGTGTTTTTCACTACATTACATGTGCTTCTCTCTCTCCCCTCCCCACCTCTCTCTCCCTGTAAGCTGACAGTGCATCTCGTAGCTACTACAAGAGTTACCCTCTGATGGATTTTGGCCAGCAGCAGCCTGTAGCGCCACCCGCCTTCCAGCCTGTGCCTCTGCGCCACAAGGAGAAATCCTACCTCCACCAGACGCCTCCACCCGCTCGCCACGACCTCCACGGCCCTCTCTCCATCTCCATCCCCGCTGGCCACCTGGCCAGCTCGTCCTTCAAAGCCTGGGAGACCAATGGCCGCCACGTCCAGCGGCAGACCTCCGTCCCGGGGCACACGTCAGCCCCCATGCACCCCACCGGCCGGAGACACGCCTACTCCACCAGGAGGCAGCAAAGCATAGAGAACATGCCTGATCTCTTTACCCAGCCCTGCATAGGGGCGTATGGGGGAGGGGCGCCTGGCCCAGGACGCCACCTGTCCTATCCCTCTCACTACCATCATACCAGGAGTAAGAGCTACTCCACCCACAGTAAGACTGAGGTGACGGTGTGAGGGCCAGGCCCCAGAGAACTGCCTAGGTTTGAGCTAAACTGTGACCTAGGAGCTGAAAGAAATGAAAGGGGGGAGGGGGGATCTTCAAATAGGATGGTTATGAATGGATAGGAAGGGCTAGACCAAAGCCCTACTGTGGGGTTTAATGAAAAACAGTGTAGCACCACTATTTGACCCTGGTGCAATGACTTCATGGATAATTGACTCAGTCGTAAACAGCTGGCACCACAGAATATTTTAAGAGGCTCACACATACAGTCTTTCTTGCACTTGGTAATACGGTTGACATTATTAGAATTTTGCTAACATTTTCTTCTAGCACGACAAGTGAGCAGGACAGAACCGTACGGGTCACGCTATGTAGTTAGAGCAGGACTGTAGGACCTATCCAAGTTAGACAGGACAGCACCCTGTGGTGTAAAGGGTGCATAGGTATTCCTCCCTGTGTACAGATACATGTTTAAAGGTTCCTAGAAGGCCAGGACAGCTAGGCTCTGATGCCCAACAGCAGCCACTTCACCCTTTGAATCTCCTGCACTGCTGTGTTAAAAATAGCATCTCGTCATCTCGTCAGCTGCACTCATGAGACAATCGTTGCACAATATTATGTACAAGAAAAGACCAGAAGTTAAGGTTTATACAATGTCGATATTTAAATGTTAATTGCAAGAAAAATGGCACGCTACCATCTACATGAATATATCTGCCATTAGATTCGTTATTTAGATGTATTTGGGAACACTGCTACACTGCAGCGAATGGCTGGTAAATTCATATTTTCCCGAAATTCCTAATTCAAAATCTAGCTAGAGAGAGAGAAAAACAATACCGACAACAACCTCAACAGAGAATAAAGGGAAAACAGGAAATCTCACAGGTTTTAGGACTTTAAGGACCTGCAGAAGCCCTGATGGCATTCCATGACTTCCTTCTCGCTCTTTGCGTCAGAGCTTCTCCTTTTTTCCTCATTCATCCCTCTTTTCTATGTCTCTGCCCCTATTCACTCTGAAGCGCTTTGTTTTTCGGTGCCATCGGGCCAGCATACAGTTAACGGCCCCCCAGGACCACATTAACTCGATGGCGGGCACAATGCTACCATCGTGTCAGCTCCCATCAGACTCCAGTCGGAACAGGAGAGAGAAGCAGAGAGGAGGGGAGGGCAACTATAGAGAGAGCAGAACGAGAGAAAGAGAGCCAAAGGCTAGGCTTCTTTAGAAGAGTGTGTGTGGTGGTGGTGGTGGTGGTGGTGGTGGTGGTGGTGGTGGGGGGTACAGAGAGGAACGGCGAGCGGAGCAAAATAGGAACACAAACACACAATGCTTTCGCCCCTCGAGGGCGAGGGAGTCACTGTGGATCCAGGTTTCTCACCGCTGGACAGTCCAGGTCATGACAAGCGTGGGGTCCATAGGGGCATTCATCTACACGTGTTCTCCCAACTCCCAGTCCCAAGGCATAATTGGAGGGGATTTCACTGAGGCATGTCAAAGCCTGGATGTTGCGTCTCTCCTCTCTGATTCCTAGACAGCAGGGACGGCACACAACCCCAGAACAGCGCAGGTCTTTATGGACTTCATGCTACTAACAGTCTAAACAGGCTTGCCGGGAAAGACATACAACTCCTGATTTTTTGGAACTTCGCTATAAATTATATTTATTGAATGCAGGTAAATAAGTAGGTCAATAAGGTTAAGTCTTTATAACTTCACTGCTATCTGCACAAGGTACCAGATAACATCCTAGAGAACATAGAGAATCAATGAGCTTGACATTTGAAATGTCAGACTTGTTGATTCTCCATGTCCCAAAAATCCTAAAGTCCTATGGTCCTGAGAGAAAAGAGTTTAAATCCATGTTGATTGGACAAAGACCTTCCTCAAAGTCTGTCAGATTACACTTGCATAAGGGAAGGTACAATTATCGGGTGTGAGCATTCACAATGCATACTGGACTCCACTCACTGGTTCGATTAGCTCTATGTGACTGTCAGTCCAGAGAGGCGGTTCTGTTCGCCCTCATGACCTCTAATCTGCAGACCCCACACGTTGTTTCGTCCGTTGGTGAGTGGCACTCTTCAACTCGTATCCCACATTCCCAGTCACATACATCTACAAGATTGTCTTCCTTTCTTCTAATTCAACATTCTTCATTTGTCCATTAGTGGACCTTGCACGTGTGCACACCTTCTAGGTATTGCGTAGGACAAAGTACATTTTGGTTTGCAGTTTGTTTAGAAGTGTGGATTTCATTTAAACTCTCTTGAGACAATGAAAAATAATAATGTGTGGCTTTGGATCAAATGTATGCTTTGACTGGTTATAGTGGATTTTGTGTATGTCCCAGTGATACTGTCTGTTATTCATGCTGTCGCTTCCCATATGCAATGACCTGTAAATCCCAAATTCCAACACGGATGACCTTGTACAGTGATGGCAAATTAATTTCTGAAAAGCACAAGCCCAAACACAGAGGCCAGAGATAATCGCACAAGATATGTGCCATCTAAAACCATGGTTCTCAAGCTAAGGGGCTCGGAACCCTTCCAGGAGTCACAATATGGATTTCTGGGATGATTTACTGCTGGTGATATCGGTATTTTCAGAAAAACACATGCTTCAAATGATTTTTGTTAAAAGAAGTCACATGCTAAAAAGATGAATTAAAGGTTTAGAGGGCAACATACATTTTTAAGCAATATAGGGCTAGGTTTTTGCTTTTTCAATGTAACTGTTGTGGTGTTGAATTTGTTTTTTATTTCCAAAGATTAAAATTGTGTCTCTTTTGTAAAATAATGTTTTTTCCTACTACATGATATAAATGTATATGGCACCGTATACTTTACTATATTTAATTTTTGAACAGATAGCTTACAGCTAATGCCAACCAGTTTTATAGAGGGACAATTAGTGAAAACAATGTATTCATATTTTTGTGTTAATATTCTAATGTAAATAAGTCAGAAATTAAAGAAATATTTAATATATTTTGATTGCGTACGGGCTTTTAGTCTCGATTTACTTTGTCTCATTAAGGCTTTCAACAATGTACAAAAACGTTTGACCAGCCAATACATTGTTTGCTAGCACAAATTTGATTTTCAGCTACAAACTGGCAAGTGTGTCTTAAAACTGGTAGTTTTCAATAAGAACCAAAATACGCAATGCTTAATAAATAATTCCATGTCACAAGGTTGCCGCTGAGACAAAGTGATTCGCCGTGGATTATCTTGTAGGCTACACACTTCTATGAACCTTTTATAAAATAATGAAAATTCAATAGGTCTACTAAGGAGGAACGAATGTTTTAATGCTATAGGCCTATGTCGCAAAAGAAACCTTATAATAAAACATATTTATACAGAGAAATGTACTTTGTAGAGTGATGATATAGAAGATCCATTAAATATTATTAATCTGTACAGTATTATCTTATATATATGCATTTCGTTGATAATAAAATCCCTATATTCTACATTTTCAAACATGAATTTTCATGTTTGATCTACCTTTATTTATCCACATGGAGGAACCTATATTTCTCTCGTTGAGATAACCGCTTGATGCCCAGGATTGCATTAATATAATGCATGCAGGTGAACTTTACTTCATTGACCAATAGGTTCCCACTGGCCCAAATATATTTTACATCTCTTAATTTTAATCACATTGGGACTTTTGGTAGAATGAATTCATGTCGTGTACACAACTCTAGTACACCTCTAGCTCTACCTAGTGGAAGTTACTGTTGAATGCAAAAATGGGACATAAAAATTATTTGCCTACATAAATAGAAAATATATAGCTTAAATAACACTCACAAAGCCAAGTTCCAGCATGTTAGGTAATAAAGGAAATGTTTTTTTAATTGTGTTTTTAATATTAGAATTGGATTTATATAACAAATCAGAAATATACTGTAGTCATAATTATACATATAGCATTAATATAAATTATATTTATGAATCACAAGTGGATCTAAAACATTGAAGTAGTCAACTCACAAAAAATTGTTTTCACATAAAATATAAATAAAGAGAAAGATGGATGGCAGGAAAAAATTGATGGAACATGAATGGCGGTTAGCATAACGCCTCATATACATATGTTCATGCCTGGTGGTTATTTAACAGTACAAATCCTTTAGCAATATTTGATATTTTCCCAAATAATTCCATATCTGCCACACAATTATACACTATTGTTAAACACACCATTTTAAAAAGCAGTGCTGAGGTTGTTGGGCGTTCCTGAGTGCAAATTTTACCCACAAGACAAGCAAATTTACACATTAATATAATCTTATTAAACTCTGAAATTGGTAAAATTGTGTATTTTCTAACACACATAATGGTAAGTCAATGGACTACATGAGCACATCTACATTCGGAATAAGCTAGTAGTTATTATGAATAAATTTAAAAATGATAATAAGCACTAATTCTTTTTAAAACTAAAAATACTTACATCTTATGTGATACTATTTATTTATGTTAAATTGTCATTTTCCCAGGTTTGCCACATCTGTTTATTGATGTACATCATGTTGAAGCTATTTACTTATTTATTAACTGATCAGAAACTATGAGTTCATTCCTTCTGCAGAAGAGCCCATGCATATTTTCCACTCGCAAAATGTCTAAGCTTTTCTTCCTTCTTTACCCCCACCACAATTCACTTCCTTTTGGAGAGTCAGTGAGTCCCATTAATGACAACTGAACAATACCTACAACATTACAGTATAAAGAGATGTGTCTTAAAAACAGCAAGCAGGATGATAAAAGTACTCTAGACACCCCAACATTATTCCCCTACCCACCCATGAGCAGCAGTGAGATGGACAGCTCTGGGCCTATATATAAATGTTTACATTCAGCGTTTTCTCTGCTTCCAGTCATAGGAGTGGATCTAACAGACAAATTAAGCCAACATCCATATAAATAGATACTTGAGATCCAATATGGGATCAATAAGCATTGAAAACATTGATTCAGGCATATTCATTGTAACTACCAATAGCATTCCTGACCCAGCGAACTGGGAAGCAGATTTAATGATGTATTGCTTTAACTGACATAAGCGTGAAGAGATGGAGCAGATACAGGGAACTAGTGTTGGCATCTCATCACCTGACCCAGTAAGAGAAATGGTGATAGGCAAGGCTTTAATTAGGTAAGCTTATGTTAAGGCTGGGGTACTGTAGGATCACTCGGCATTGCTGGTGTACAACTGCTAAAGTAGTACACAAGCAATGTATTTTACATTGAGGCAGCACAAACAAGGACAGGTATTTGGCATGTACAACCTACAGGTAGACCAAGGATAGCATGGAGGTACAGTGGTCAAAGTTTAGGCATTTTTTCCACTGCAGGATCTCGGGGCACTTCCCAGGTGGCGCGAACGTCTACAGGAACGGCCCGTTCAGCCTTTCTGTTGTGGTGCTGGAACTACGGACCTACAACATTGCCTTTGTTCGTTGATCGTGACGTAAATTCCAAGCATGACAAAATAATTATATATTTATTCAGCGGCAGCACGCCAGCACCAACATTAGAATGTTAAACCAGAGATTTCCCAAAAACGGCACAGAATGAGTTCCTACAGGGTTGGTACCTGCAGTGGAAAACCGCTGTTTGGTGCCACCCCCTCTAAAATATCCTGCAAGTTCCTGTAATGGAAAAGCACCCAAAGCCTTTTAAGTACCAGTGCTGGTAGAGAATCACTTTTAGCTTTTGGACTATAATTACGATGATATTATGAACATACCGGGATTATCACAGATCCTACATCATTACTACAGAACACAAACTCAGAAGTAAAGATGGAATACCCTCTTCCCAGCAAATTAAGTCTAACAATTGTAGCCCACAGACGTTGATGCACCTGATAATTAACCAGCCAACTCCCCTTAGTTACTAGCCAACTGAATTCTTACTAAATGAAGTGGCTGCATGGTTGGTAAATAAAAAGGAATAAGACAAACTTACCAGGTACAGCTAAAGAAAAAAAAGAATCATTGTTTGGCTGGTGGCTGTTTGCGATTGGTCATCCTAATCCCACCTCTTAAATTAACAGACAGAGGATTTACTTAATAAATGACTAAATGCGATACTGTTTATCTCTGTCCGTGAAAATTGCTGCCTCCGGGAGGAGTTATGCTGATGGAGTCCAGAATGGGACGGAGTGCCTGGCCGAATGGCCTATGAAAGAGACAATGTTAATACAGATTAAAAAAGGTACACTGCTTTTTTTGTGCGCCTACAGATGCCAATATTGCTGCCCCAACTTGACATTTGAAACGCGAGTCCACAAAAGTGTGGAGACGACAGACAGACAGACAGACAGACAGACATACACACACACACACACATATATATATATATACATATATATATATATATACACACATATATATATATATATATATATATATATATATATAACACTGTTTTTTATCAACAAGGGTAATTACACAAATCGCAGAGCGTCATTTAAAAGTAAAAACAGAAACTAAGAAAAGAAATGGACAAAGAAATGACACAGATCAGGGATTGGCAATAAAATGATAATCTTGTGATGTCAAAAACTTTTCAAGGTTTCCTTAAGTGAAGTGAGCTGACTTACGTGGAGAGTATTTCAGACGGTAGGTCGGTGATGTAAGCAGGGATCTTGGTGCCGGTAAGAAACTGGGCCAACTCGTTGCTAAACGTGTTGCAATTGTGCTCAAACAGGTGATACCTATCGCCTCTACAAAAAGACATTCCCCCACAGGAAGCAAATGAGAGGATGAACGAAAGAAAGGGACCAAGTAGTGCAGATATACAATGTGAAGAGAAGAAAAGAGTGACACAGCAGATTTATTGCACAAACAGTGTGAGCAGAAGGGCATGGGCCGAAAAGCAGGCAGGACTGTATCACAAAACCAGTCCAAATAGCGACACTGGTAACTGAGCATTGACAGTCCTGCTTACCTGTATGTGGACTCTCCAAGTGATGACAGGTACTCCATAAAGATTTCTTCAGTTACCTCTGTGTAGCCCAGGTCCACTATGGTATTAGGCTGGCCCAGCTGAGTCCCACCCTCGAGTATAAACAAAAGACAAACACACTTTCTTGTAATTTCTATTCACTTCTAAGTGTCCCAAACAATAAATTTTTGCTCCATCTATTCATATACATTCGTTTATTGCACTGTGATATTATCTGTTTTATGTATGAGACAATAAGGCTCATTCTTACAGGCGGGACACTAGCAATACCCTCTCCTCCATAGAAGAACTCCTCTCCATGTACCACAATTGCTGTGTGCCTATAAGAAAAGTATTTTGAATCAAGTTTTTCAAAATAATGATTTGGCAGAAATGACATTTCCTTATGGAGTAGCTGCTAGCTCACCATATTCCATCAAGCTGCTTCCCTGTGTAGGCAGAAATAAGGATGTAATCAGTTGAAACGCACTGCACACTTGATAGTATACGGCAATGATCTCGCTAGACGTTATAATTTTTTTAATATCCCATCCCTGCCCTGGTCAGGGTGAGCTCTCTGGGCCAAATCCTCAAGGCCAACCAACGCTAGCTTGCTCGTTAGCAACTCACCCAACATGAGAGGACTCAGCTGCCTTGCCATTCCTCTTGACAAGTCGTAGATGTAAAGTTTCACCGGGTACGACGAATTATTAGAATTCATGACTGACGGGCTTGTTTCAAAACGAGCTGTTTTTGCTGGACAGTGATCTTTACAAACCACCGAGCGTTAGCCGGCGAGCTAACACTAGCGAGTTATTAAACAAATTAAACAAAATATGGTCAAATTACATTTATGTACAGTATCACCCCTGAACAACTAAAGATAAACACTTGAACAATATAAATATATGATCTTCTTTTACATAAAACTATGACTGACAGCTACTGCTAGCTGTGCTAGCCGCTAGTAAATGGGACAGTCGATACAGATGCGTGCCTTCAATACTGGCAAGCCGTATTAAATAATGCAATGCAAGCCGTTTTGAAATTTATTCTAACTAGTAACTATTTTAAAGTGACTATACTAATTCTTAAGTTATTAGTAACTATTCCAATAGTTACTAGTATATTTTGCAATTGTACTAGTAGCTATTTATTAGATACTAGTACTTATTCATTAGATAGCCTATTCAAATAGTTATATCTAGCTACTTCTATTTTACTAGTATATTCATTAGATATTAGTAGGCTACTTATTCATTAGTTAGTACTAGTATGTTATCAAATAGGTAGTTGGCCTACTAGTATCTATTACAGTTTTACTGGTATTTCATCAGATACTAGGCCTAGTAGCCTACTTATTCATTAGTTACTAGTATATTATCAAATAGTTAGGTATTAGTATCTATTCCAGATTTGGTAATTCATTAGCTTGGCCTAGTAGTCTACTTATTCATTAGTTACTAGTAGCCTAACTGTTTTATTAGTAGTACTTAAATGTTACTTGTAACATTTTAAATTGAACTATCAAGTAGTCATTATGTAGTTATCACCAATGACAAGTAAAAAAGCAATTATTACTAGTAAGAATGTAAGAAAATGTTACTAGCAGGGACGTGCAGGGGCTCAAATGTAAAAAGGAGCATATATCACAATGGAGCCAATTTTAAGTAATTCTAATATAACAATTATTAATAATAACTACAGTCATTATAACCCTGCATCTAATACATTATTATAGCCCTGGTGTGGTGTATTTTGTAGTATTACTTTGGACATTAGGTGGCAGTCATCGGATACACGGTTATATAAATGTAGGGGCACAGGTAGGGGGAGCACAACCAGATCTTACCAGACCAAAATAGACCAACACGCTACAAATTGCAACAATAGAATAGGAAACAAACAGGGAAACCAACAGGGTATCTTCATCTCTGTACAACTGCTTGCTACAGCAATAAACAACAAACTCAACCTCAAATACTGTGGCTTCTGTGTAAGATTTCACTCCTGCCTGTGCATAATGGCAACTAGGAAGGAAATGGAAAACTTTCCATTACACCTAAACATTGTAACCAGACTGTGTGGTCACAATTATGATTATGAGACTACAGATATAACCTACTGGTTATATCTACCTTGTTGTATTGTTACCTTGATAGAACGACAAAAAAGGGCAGCTTTGCTTAAGCAAGTAACCTTTAGTGGAATGATGAATCAAACAGGATCTTTACAGAAAAGTTAAATCATTATTAAATAAAAGCACTGTAGCCCCATCTGGACAGATTATTATACACATAAAACTATGATGGCCTATATTTAAATTAAGCGACACACCTACTATATCTCACTTACTGTAGTTAGTAAGTTAGTACAACTATTCATTTCACATTTAAATTTACATTTGGCAGCAGTACCTTGATTTCAATATCAATATCATAAAACAAATCATAACAGCTTGATTAAGCACAAAGAAGAAAAGATAATTAGATTATGATTTAGGTAGACTTAGTTTGTTACGATTGCATTATTAAATATGAACTCCACTTTTAGAAAGTCTTTACACAGTTGTCTTTACCAGCTAGACACAACCATTCATTTCAATATTCACCAGTAGACCTAATCCATAAGACACTTCATACATGTATAGTACAAGCCTGTGTCATATTTGGCCACAAATTCTCATTCACGTCACACCTTATGTCCTTTCTTGCAATAGCCTACACCTAGGAAAGAATCTATTTGCATGCCTCATCCATCCCTGGCAATCCTCTGCAGATATGTCCAGGCATCCACCATTCATTGTGGGACATCTGATCATGTAGATGGTGGTCATAGTTTCCACCTCCATGAGGATTAGACACTTCCAACATATCCAAATATGTTGTTGTCTGCCAAACCCTGTCTAGAATTTCTCAGTTTTATGGCATTGGTTTATGTATAACATGATCTATCTCTCTTAAATATAGTATTTTAAACATGTATTTATTTAAATATAGTATTAGATAATCTAGCAAAACAGCAAATTATATTTGTTTTGTAGGCCTACTCTTTTAGATTTTAAACATATGTTTAACAGTTTTTAAAAGACGATGGAAACATTTGCAATAATTGTTGTATAGGCCTGCATAGGCTATAGATTTGGTGAAAGAGAAAAGAGTTAATGAATTTTGTAAGATGTAGTCAGTGAATGCATTTTGTGCCAAAGCAATTAGAAATGATGCAGTTTGGTCCACGTATACTGCTGTTGTGCTGGCTGAGTAAAGAGTTTTGGACTCAGTATACCCATTTAATAATGTGTCCTATCGATCGCAAAAAACATAATGTTGGGAAATGTAAATAACTTTGGTGTGTAGCTTATCAACACATCCCCTGACAATAAATTTCTGACGACAAAATGCTGCTAATAAACAACCCCAATGATTAGGTCAGCAGTCAAGCTAGTGGCTGCCTCTCTGTATTGGGAAGGAAGATGCAAAGCATCGCAACACAAGTGACGTCGGCACGGCAGAGACTAGGTCAAATAAATAGGGAATAGGGACTTCTCCCGACTTTTGTATGATGTATTTTCCACTGTTTTGTGCATGTTTTCATGTTAATTATATATATATATTTCCATGTTAATAACATTTTCAAATATCTTTCCAATGTTTACATTTACAAATGAAAAGCTTGGCTTGCGAACTGGGAAAAAAAAACAACGCATTTGTTCTTTGCAAATGGTAGGCTAATTATGTAGACCTACGTGTTTATTTGCATATAGAGCTGGAGAGTGAGATCTGAGGCCTGTAGGTAACTTCGGGTGTAACTTCCCTATTTAGGCTAGGCCTACTACGAAAGGTGGATATATTTTACCCGATATACGGTTTCATGGCAATTTAAGCTGCATCTCTAAACTGCTCCACGCAGGTTATCTTCATGCTTAACTCGATGTTACCCTATATAAACACTGCCCCTCCACCCACAATCTGACTTTCCTTGATAACGCCGGGTTAAATCTGAATAAGTTAAAATCCCTTGGCAGTAGGCTATGGGCCTCTGAAGCTCTGATCACAAGTGGTCAACTCCGCAGACGCATTCTAATGCCAGGTGTAAATTTAAGTAGTTAGAGCTGTCCACTTGTGATCTGATCATCCAAGACTATATTAATGCCAGGAGTGAATGTAACCAGGATACTAATAGAAAAACTTAAATACTCCTTTAGTGCATTAACAGAGAATTTATTCCAGAGTTGGTAGCTGTATACTACCCAAAAGTTCTGTATTTATAATAAAGAACTGGATCGTATCTAGTTGTGTTACAATAAATATAAAAGAAACTTACACAATTTTTGTGTAAAAAAAATTAACAAAATAAAAGTCTCGCCAGTCGGCGGTAAATATATCCTTATGGTAGGTCAACCAGTTATACCAGTAAAAACAGAGCTCATTAAAAGAAAAGAAACAAAACACTTCTCTCCAATGGACCCGCTCACAGATCACCTCCTCACACTGGTCGCCTCCTAGTGGGAAAACAATTAGCGCACACAGGTTGATGATGCTACAGCGAGAACTGGACAGGATACCGCAGTCAATAACTACGCAGACAACCTCCCCATACGCAGTCTCGGCTCATCTACACCACGTGTATGCCTATGCCTATCACTGTAAACCATAATGCTGTGTCTCAAATCGCGCACTTCTGTAACAGAAATTTACTACAAATCATAAATATATCAATACACTGTTCAATGTATGCAAAGCAATACATCCAGTTTAACAATTAATACATTGCTAATTATATCAATACGATTAAATACATTAACATAAGAAAATAAACATGATCTGCCAATTGCAGCAAATAGGCTACAAATGATTTGTGTACATAAACATTAGTAAATACACTTTTTAAACATTATATAAAATAATACCTTGAAGTAAATCCTACTAAAGATAGCTAATATTTAGCTAGCAGCGATTTGAAATAGCCAGGTAGGCCTATATTAAACATTAAAAGTGCTTAAAAATCTTTAAACACCTTAAATAACCACACAACAATTTACAGCGTTAAGGTACAATTGCTCACCTAGTGGGAAAAAAATTAACGCACACAGGTGGATGATGCTACAGCGAGAACAGGACAGGATACCGCAGGCAATAACTGCGCAGACAACCTCC
>JAODLI010027809.1:0-20375 GCA_027575585.1 Percopsis omiscomaycus | reverse complement strand
CCCCCCCCCCCCCCCCCACCCCCGCCCTTCCAATCCTCAGTAATCCGTCTGTTCGGGACGGGCCCTGCTGGGGCCCAATGAAAGATGTAACAGGATCTCTCTGAAGGGCTGTTTCTCCCGCAGCGCTGAAGATTATCACCGGTGTCGCTTTCTGCTCTCTCTGCCAGAGAGAGGGCTTCTGTACGTCTCCTAACAAGGCTGAACACAGTATCCACACCGACGACTGCTACAGTGTCAGGGATTAGACTGGTGTGACGTTCAAAGGCCACACTAGCGATGTTTCTTACAATTGTGACGCGTTCATCCTTTGTTTCATGCATCACCTCAAAAAGAATAAATGGGTTCATGTCGTGAGCTGTGAACCACTTGTTTTTGCCACAGAAAAATAGATGAAATTAAATAATTGAACCGTACACCATTAAACATAATTACAGTGAAATATTATTTTGAAGGTGTAAATCATTATAGAAAGTGGATCTGAATAGTTCACTTGCAGTATATTGCAATTTGAAAACTGAAGTTTCTATTTGAAAGTTACTTATCATACATTTATACTGAATATGCAACAATATCGCCAGAAATGGGGCTTTGGCAATAATCTATCTCAGAAATTGATACAAGAGACAAAACAAAATAGCAATTGTCTCTTTCTAATGCACATATTTTTCCAAATCTAGTGTTTTTCTTGAGTCCTACAACTTCCTCCAAATTAGTTTAAGCTTCATTTAACAAGGAATAAAGTCACAAATAGGAGTCACCAAACATGAATTAATACACACACACACACACACACACACACAGAGACAGAGAAGGATATAAAATATAGCTCTAACAGGTCTGGGAACAGCCGGATTCAGTGGCACTGGTAGCTGGAGAGACCTGGGACTCTAAAAGTGTGTGTGCTTGTGTTTTCACAGTAGCCTTCATGGCAAACCAGACATTCATGCACAAGTTTGGAGGTGGGAAAATCTCTTTTGCACACACACGCACGCACACACGCACGCACGCACGCACGCACGCACGCATGCACACACACACAAACGCGCACGCACGCACACACACACACACACACACACGCACACAGGAGTCAGCTGTCTACCTCAGCTTGTCAGCTCATTAAACCAATCCCAGGGCCGGGCTGAAGAATTTAAATGAGCATCGCCTCCCTTTGAAATGTGTAACCCACCAGAGAACCACCAGGTAACCCCAGCTCACAGACCTGTACCACCGGTTTGTTGTACGTATGTGTTGTGTCTATGGCCGGGCCAGATCTCTTTGCACGACTACTGACCTTGGGGGGTGTGGGGTGGGGGGGCAGGGATCTAGCTGAAACCATATATGTGTATATGTGTAAATCCAACAAAAATCTCGGGTCTACCCTTAACCTCCCCCACATACAAACTCACACTCGCACACACACGCATGTCTGTCAGGCTGCTATAAGGAATGGACTTAAATGCACGACACAAAGGCAAACTTGTAGTAGACTTCAGGACAGGACTTCAAGGGACAGCCAAATACATTGTGCACAAACACAAACAATGAGGTGAACAGAAACAGGTGGGACCAATGACACAATTACCCATGAACCAGGAAGTGACACAAGAGGCAGGAACAGTGGCACAGGGAACAGAGGCGGAGACAGGAAAACAAGGTACATTAATACAAAATAAGGCCAAAACAAGGAACAAACAAACACTAAATCGTGACATTGTCGGCCTGTGCCTCTAGGGTCCCTGCAGAAACCAGATCACAGTGCTGTTTGCAAGAGATGTATGTGAGACAACAGGGCCAGGATGAGGAGGGGATACTAAAACAACTTTATTGCAATCATTTCTAAACCCAAACAATTTACAAACAACTTGACTTGATTTAAGTCTTAGAAATGTTCCTATTGAAGACAAATAAATCCTAGCATCCAAAAAGTATGTCACTATTAGTGAAAATGTACATTGTTGTACACCTGGCATTAAAAACCCTCTACAGTATGTTGATGTTGTCAAATGACTGACTTTAGCCATCCCAATAAACAGGCTAGCAGCATAGTTAAAATACTAGTTCACTATTTATCCATGCTGCTGCAAAGACTAAGATTATCCATTAATAAAGTCCCTTATTTTGCTAATCTAATGCCAATCTTAATCTTTATGTCCTTAAGAAGGTGAACTGTGTAATTTGTAAAGAAATATTGTTTTGGTTTGTAGTGTGCATCAGTTGGGCATGCGTGTGTGTGTGTGTGTGTGTGGGTGTGTGTGTGTGTGTGTGTGTGTGTGTGTGGGTGTTGAGGAGGGCACAAAAACTGACTCTGTAATACGTTATTACTTTGTTTATTCCCTCCTCCCTCTCTTCACACACACACCCACCCACCCACACACACACACACACACACACTGCCGCCCAAAGTTTCTCATCCTTTGGCAAAGCAAGAGACCATCTCCTCCCTCCCTATCTCCCCTCCTCCCCCAGCCCCTCAACAGGCATCTTCCAGCTATCCTCAGCTACCTTAGCCAGGAATTTGCCTCCTCAATTCAAGTAATCCCACAATTTGGGCATTCAAAAGCGCGCTGAAGAGAAGGGGGGATGTTCTGGATCATTCCAGTTTTTCCCCCTTTCTGTTGGTGTTTTGGCGGAGATGATTGACATGTTGTGGGCGAAACCGTGCTTGTATATGATGGTTAAACATGTACGTTGATGGGAGTGCCAGTCTGCATGTTGGTGGCGGTCTGTATACAAAGGCTAAACCCATATTATTGGCTAGCCCATACTTAGACACTTATATTCCTCCATTACCTTCTGGCCTGAGGGATTATATTAGCTGTGTCTCAGCTGCTGGAAAATAAAGTTGCTACCTGAAATTGCTGAAATCCTTAAAAAACACACAAACACAAAATGATGACTCATAACTAGAGAACATACTGTAACAACATGTGCTTTAGCTTCATGCCAGCTGTTTGCCACTTTAGCGCTTTCCTTGCTGGACATCTCACTTTAGAAATCTTGCATGCCATGTCAGTAGCTGGCAAAAGCCAACACAGACCGAGCAACTCACCAGCAGTATCTAATGTCATGCCTGGAGAAGGTATAATGTGTGTGCGAGCATTGCTATGGCTACCAATGTTTTTGTTGTGGCGAGTAGCAGTTCTGTCTTAGCGAAGCCTACACTTTGTAGAGAGGTACAGTCGGGCCCTGTGAGGTAAATGAGACCCCTGATCTCATTGAACTAACAGAAAAGTGTAGCCCAATAAAGGGGTGGGAAATAAAACAATAGATATTTCTGTAATGGGAAAATAATAGACAGTCAAATACAATATTAAAACAAAAATATAAATAAAATAAAAAACTTCACACAAACACAAAACAGTCACAAAACATAATATTTCCAATGCACTCTACACTGCACTTTATTGCGTTGTATGTGGTAGTATTAAGTTTCTCTGGAATGATTTCTTGTTTTACAGTGATTGTGATATCCCGCTGCATTTTCTTGTGTTGCATCTTTATTTATTTAGACTCAGATGAGAGGTCATCCACTTAACATCGCGTATCCGTGTTTCATCCGAGGACGTCAGCGACCAAGGTGGGCAGAGTGTGACCTTTCCAGAGGTCTGTGGTCGCTGTTCTCCGGCAGGGGGAAGTCATAATAGAAGAGTGGATTAAGGGCCAGCCGACATCCCTGGAGACTCATTAAAAACCGGAGAAGAGTAACGAGACAGACAGACTGCTTCCATCTTGCGTGGACACAACATCTCCACATCGCAGATCTGATCTCATCACTTGTGAGAGCCCGCAGTTATCCATCTGGCCAGGTAGCCTGGCCCTAGGCATGGTGCCTTGTTGATTCCTTCAAGTCAAAGTGATACTGGATGTTGCTGACATGTAAGGCATGGTTGAGTAAACATATAACCAGGGCATGCAGCAGTGGCACTATTGCTAAAAGTTCCGCTAAACTCTTATAGGAAGCACGACACCTTCAGATTATTGATTTTTCAATAATTATATTGGCTGTTTTTGGCCAACACTTGGCCCCTTGATGCTCACTAACTATAAGTTTTGTTAAAATACCTTAGTTCTACCAGACAGGAATCGTTGTATTTTTACATTACAACACAAAACAACCCCAAGAGGAATCGTTTTTACCCAAAAATACTACCAGCTTTATGGGCCATTTCAAGTTGAACGCCATCCATCCTCAAGGCGCGGCGTTGTTTCCCGTTTAAAATGGCTGCCACGTGTGGCCTGGATTGTGATGATGTGATGGATGGTCTGAGTAATTCTCATGAATGGAAATAGCATATTAACATTTATTGCTTTTGAAGGTGGTATGATTGCCTCTTTCTGCATCAGTGGGACACAGCCCTGATTACGCAATGCTTTTATATACAGCTTGTGAAACAGCATTAATAGTCCTGCATGCTGGCACCTCCAGTTTATGCTGTAAACTTCTAGCAGAAGTCTTGCCTACATTGCAGAAAGTTATTTCACTTTTCAAGCAACAGGAGTCCTAAAATCTCTTGTGATGTGTAGGGCCTATCTGAACAGCGTGTACTTCTGTTATGATAATGTCTCTCTTTCCCTTTAAACGGGTCTGTGAGACCTGTGGTCCAATCCCCTTCTCCGGCCTCGGTTTCTAACCTAGATCAAATGTTAGGCTTTAAAAAGCTAAAGTTTTGATGTGGATGAGCAACTGCCTATGAAACACTTTAATCCCTAATGCTGTAATGTATTTAATTTCACACCCCCTCATGCTGTTGCCCTGTTTTTAGGATTAGCCAGGGGGGAGCATAGGGAGCTGGGGCGTGAAAGGGCAAGGAGGGGAGGAGGGAGGAGGGAGGGGAGGAGGGGAGGAGGGGGGGCTGTTGCTAGATCCCTGCACGTGAGCAAGCTGGCTCTGGACCTATAGGGAAGAGATGAAGAGAGAGAGAGAGCAGAAATGGAGGGAATCTGTGAAAAATAGAGGGAAGATTGAGCGCGGAAAGAACAGAGCGGTGAGGGCGGGAGGAAGAACAGAGAGAGAGAGAGAGAGAGAGAGAAAGCAGGGGAAAATCTGGCTTCCCAGAGAAAAGGAAGAATGCAACTTAAAATTTTGAAATGCTTGTATTCAAATCAGAGGCCGGCGCTTTGGAGAGCGAGAGAACGCGACTATATCTGCAAATCCCATTGTAGGGCTCGCGGGGGCTAAGGAGCATTGGATGTGTCTCTCCAGCCGGGCCTGGCTTCGGAAGCCCTAGACGCAGACGCAGGGATATTGCAGGCAGAGGACGAGAGCACACACAGGCCCCTTTATATCGTCCCCTAATATCCAATTTACTGGCTCAGGCCATCCGCCAGAACAGCCCCCAAGAACTTAGAATGCACAAGCGCCAGCGTGAGGTGGAATTAAGGCCAAATTCCCCTTTTTATTCTCTTCGCCAAAAGTTTGAGACATACAGAAATATGAAAATGCTTCACCCCCCCCCCCCCCCAACTTCTCTCTCTCTCTCTCTCTCTCTCTCTCCCTCTAACCCAATTCATCCATTAAATAGACAAGGAACTGAAAGCAATAAATATTTTGGGTTAGGGGTGGGGGGATGGGGGGGGGGGGGGTTGTTGGAAAATGACTGGCTTTTTTGTGGTTTAGGTTTAATATGCGACGAGGCTTTCCAACACAGTGAGTAGAAGACAGCGGTGCTGTAAACAAGCACCGCTTGGATTGGAAATAATATGCGGTCGTAAAATATGTTTGGTGTTCTTGTGGCTGAACAGTCTCTGAATCGAGGGTGGATATTTGTAGAAGAAAGGAGGGGGGGGCTATCATGCTTAAATAAGTTATATTTATTTCGGTTTTGGATAAAAAGGTAAAAGTATACATGCTTAAGAGGCGTGATATTCCCTCTCTGCTGATCCGCTGATCCTCTCCTTAGCCCCTTTAAGACACACGCGCACACACACACACACACACGCACACACACACACACACATACACACACACACACGCGCAAACACACACACACACACACACACACACACAGCATGCAAGCACACACTCATGCACACACACACACACACACACACACACACAGCATGCAAGCACACACTCACGCACACACGCATGCAAACAATGTGTACACACTCAGACAGATACACAGATACACTCACACTTATGCTGGCTGAATGTCCCATGAACCCTGCCAGCCTATATTTACTCATAACAAGCGCTTAGGCCAGTAAGAATGTATGGTGATTTATACAGCAACCAGGAAAAGATTGTGATGCCCTTATGCTTTAAATACTGTACACTTTGCTAAACTCATCTAACACATCTATGGGTAAACACGCTTTTGTACCAAAATCCTATTTTGTAATTGCTTCCTCTTACAAAAAAACAACACAAAATTAAATTGCATCAACACTTGATGCAATAGAAAGTCTATAGATTAAATTGCATAAACTTTTGTTTGAGGCACTTGGTCTGAAAAGTCCTCACAGTATAACACAGCGTTATATAAATCTGTGAAATATAATTGTAAAAATTAATACTTAATATGTAGAAATGTCCTACTGTACTGAATATTTATTTTGCTAAAATGTCCTAACTGCAGGGTAAGTAAATATTAATAATATACTGTAATATACAGTACTTGAGGTACTTTCCAAAGGGCCCATGTAAATAGAACCCGAAAGGAGTAATTGTTTATCAAAAGTTCATTAAGTGGATTCAGTCGCTGTAAAATATCCATTATGCACATTCAAAACCAACTGATTTGTTTTCATTTCAGCTCTAATAATCCTTTTACAGGCACAGGCGTGACATTCACAGCTAGTAGATCCATAATTCTAAAAACAAAACTCCACATCTTGTGAGATTGCGATGGGACTTGAGACAGTCAGATGACCTTCTGTGCCAGCGACTGGCCTTAAAGGACGTGTCCCTCGGTCCAGATTCACCCGTCTGAGAAGCCACCACACGACGACACCATCCATCTACCTTTGCTGAAAAGGTCAAATGGAGTTTGCCAAAGTTGTAAAACCCTACCCCGTCTCGTTATTTGAGCATTTCTCCAGCCAATAGCGAGGGGGGTTGGGGAGGGGGGGTCACAGTGGGAAGGAAATATATATATCGGAGGTGGCCGATGGGCGATCTATAACCACTGTGTTGTTGGGCGTTCACTTTAGAATAATTTATAACCACACTGATCAATAACTAATCTTGGGCATAGTCAGCACTGAAATAAAGAGAAGAATGATGATCACAGCCGGGGAGAGAATGCTCTGGAAGGAGAATCCCCCCCCCCCCCCAAGACACACACACACACACACACACACACACAATCAGCCATCACAGAGGAAATTCAAGTTTGCTTTGTGAACTTTTCAGGATGCAATTAGTTTGTGTGATGCCACATGATGGCTTTGTTTTTAGTGTATGCATGTGTGTGTGCATGTGTGAAATACATTTTTCGGTGTGTGTGTGTGTGTGTGTGTGTGTGTGTGTGTGTGTGTGTGTGTGTGTGTGTCACAAGTGTTGTAAGTGTGTGCGTGAGTCTGCATGTAGTGGGGTTAAAAAGTCCACTACCAACCTTTTCAACACATGAGCCGGGCATGAGAATGGCTCCAAGAGGGATATGGAGGGAGAGGAAGAGACAGAAGGGATGAAGAAAGACAGACAGGAAGACAGAAGGAGAGGCATATGGAAAGAGATAGAGGTAGTGGACTCAGACTTTCAGACCCCGCTTTACGTGTGTGCACGCATGACATATATGTGTGTCTGCATGTGTGTGTTTTTATGTATGCGTGCATACGCGTGTGTGTGTGTGTGTGCGTGCCTGTTTGTGTGCGTGTGTGTTGGCCTGTGGAGCTATGTGGGCTGAACCCTGTGCCCTCAGATTAGCCCCTGTCTGACAGGATTAGGCTCTAATGACTGGGACCCTGAAGACAAAGGGAGTTTCTGCAAAGAGGCTTAGATGTGGAAGAATTGGCAGCAACCATTGCTCTCATTGCTCTCTCTCTCTCTCTCTCTCTCCCTTTCTCTCTCTCTCTCTCTCTCTCTCTCTCTCTCTCTCTGCTTTGGCCCTGCCTCGGTCAAACTGTCTTCCTTTCTCCATGACCTCTCCTCTCATTGTGTATCACATATGCACGGTCTTTCTGATACATGTGTCTTACTCTCTCAGGGCTTCTGGTCGTGTGTTGGATAGAGAGTCGTCCATCTGTCACAGTTCCGGGTGTGCGTACAGGCTGACACGGGCTCTTTTCGACAACAGACATGGTACAGTGAAACAGATAACTAGAAGGTTTTGGAGTGACTTGTAAGATTTCAGAAAGGCCAAATTTAAGGGACATTTTCAAGTAAAGTTTAGTTTATTTTCCGATATTCCATATTCCAATAAATTGTGTAATAACAAGGATAATTTTTAAAAAAATTAAATAATACCAATAAACATAAAAATAATTACATAATAGGCCTACCATTAATGCGTTAAACTTTGTTTGTTTTTCTAGCAAGCAATACAGTTTAGCAGCAGTTTAGCTCCCTATTAGCTTAAATGCTAACAGTATTCAGTGCTGTGCTGCTGTGTTCCAGCCAGGCCCTCTCAGCACTAATTGCCCAGGTCTCAGATGCTGTTTGAGGGGAAGCGTTAGCCGAGACGCTACACAACAACGGCAAAAGAGGAGGATTTAGGAGATTTTCTGCTAGCTTGAATAAGAACTGAAGAGAGCAACTCCTTTGGTGGTTGGGGGCTGGGAGGGGACTTTGTGTGTGTGTGTGTGTGTGTGTGTGTGTGTGTGTGTGTGTGTGTGTGTGTGTGTGTGTGTGTGTGTACAGATAAATCCACTGGTGGATAAACCCTTAGGACAGCATTGTTCAATAAGGCTTGGTATTTTAATTTGGAGCCGGCTGTGTTGTGTTTCAGTGTGTGTGTGTGTGTGTGTGTGTGTGTGTGTGTGTGTGTGTGTGTGTGTGTGTGTGTGTGTGTGTTGGTCTTATTACTGAGGCCTGGTAGGAAGAAATAGAAAGGGGGACAGAGAAGAGGGATTGGATGGCGGAGGAAACGATGGAGAGCCATGTTTGTTTAGGAAGTGAGGTTTGCTGCTGTGAATCCAAGCCTTGGTTTACTGAGCCAAAGCTGGCCTCTAATGTGACTTTCATAAACCTGGCAAAGACACTGGCATTAGCAAGGATTACCACAATGATTTTATCCACAAGTCATTACTCCCTTGGTTTTTATTCAGTCAGTTGTTTGTTTGAGAGGTTAAGATTGACACCCCATCTCAAAATCTATAGTCTCAAATGACAATAACAAAGTAAATGAAGAGTGAACACAATAGAAGGTAACTCCACAGGCATGTCTTTGCACCCATATTGGCAAATATCAGCTAGGTTTATGTTAAAATCCTACTTCTTCTTTAAATCTTACATCGTTATTTGAATTTGTTTTATGTTTTCAACAAAGTAAATGAAAGCAACTGTCTTTATAGAACAATGCTTTTATTTTCTACTATCCAGGTAACCAGGTAATAACTGACTAATTGTCCATGATGTGGTGAAGGTTTACACAGTTACTTTGGAGTCCTGGTTATTAGTTCACAATTCAGAGTGGGAATGTGGAATATATGACCCTAAACTCCCGATGAACATGAATACACATACAGACAGACGTCAGAAACACACGCAACTAAACCCTTCCAACTGCCCACAAATACATTCACAAATACACAAAAGCTTGTATACCTGAACACACATGCACACCCTTTCTAAAGTTATGTAGTGTATGCACATTGTCTTGTTGGCTGGTACCACGCGGTTGTCTCCACATTAGCACCATGTGCAGTCTGAAACAGTATACTGCGATGAACTGGTCAAAAACAACGGTTTTACTGCAGGTCATGGCCTTTAATAAGAGATAGGTGTCCTCTTATGTCAGCCAGACACAGTCTGGGATTTTCTGCCCATAGCCTTCGTGTGTGAGTGTGTTTGGGTCCCTACAGGTGTGTTTGTGTGTGTTTGCACGTGTTGGTTCATGTGGTTGGTGTGTGAGTATGCAAGTAGGCTATTTGTGTTTCTCTCTCACACACGCACATTCTCTCTTTGGTGCGGGCACTCACACACACCTCATACAACTGATTGTGTATGTATTCATAATAGATTTTGCCTTTACAGTCTACCAGCTACTTATCATGTTCACCTGAGGTGAAGGGTCAATCTTCATGTCATTCCCCAATAAGGCATCCAGCTAAACCCTTCCATTATAAATTGAAATTACTGCTACATGTGTGTTTGATCTGCCAAGAATTAGAAATGCATACAGTCAACTAATATCTGATTGTATACTAGTGTATACTTTGTATTCAAATGTAAGCAGTCCTATATGACAGTTTTGCTGATGGAATTTGCATTATTGCAATGCAATTTAACCTGCCCATCTGGTACCAAAAGTCATGTAAAACCAACCAGCAAGAATGTTTTTAGAATGATGATTCAGTGACTACTTTTGTTGGTATACTGATGAAGTCCATATTAACCTCCACAGGTTCCACAATTTGGGGATTATGACACACTAGACCAATTAGCCTTTGTGGATGAGAGAAAACCCACTAATCCAGTCTTATATAATATTGTATCTCTTATTTCAAGTTGCATTATACCGATGTGTTTTGGAAATATAATAAATTCAATAATCTTCAATAGATGGTTTTCTCTCGTAATATTCACATACCAGAGCTCATTTAATTTCATAATATTTCTTGTGCTTATATTTCTGGTATTGTAATATGCTCCATATCTTGCCTCATACAACCCCGCCATACCTCCTTTCAAGTCAGTCTGGATTCCCTCCATTCAAAACTGTTTGGATCTAATTAGTACATTTGACCCAATAAAGTCCACTTAATTGACAATTAATTCATTATGACGGCAGCTCAAAAGATATTAGATGGTCTAATCACAGAAGCACCTGTGTTCACGACAAATAATAGAAATTCATTACATTACAATAGATTTACCGTCTACCTTCCAGAGTGACGTCAAGGTGTAAAACACTTTTGTGTTTGTGTAAGGTGCATCAGATGCATACTTGAAATTATACTGCAGCCTACATACTGTAAAGTATACTGAACATACATACTTAACTTGTATACTAAAATAATACACACAAAAAATCCCTTCCATTACTGTACTATGTAGTATTGAGAATTTAGACAAATGGATACAAAAATGATGGATACAATTACCTTACTAGTCATTTGGTTATATAAACAATCCAATCTCTTTTTCAATTAGTAAGTAGATAAGTTCTACAGGTTTGTTAAGCATTTTAAATTTAATTTACACAGGTGTTTCACAAACTTCATTTGTTCCCTTTCCTAAAAAGGTGTTCATAATTGGCATTAATGTTTAAGAGAAGTAACATTGGATTGAACTTCTTACAAATTAATTCAATGAAGGCCTTTAAGGCAGATACCTTACTGTAAGTTACTTTAGCCGCTGACTTCTGTAATTTAGAGAAACTGAATGTCAGAAAACTCTAAAACTAAATAAAAACAAATATCCATTTGAATATAGAAACTCTCAAATGTACAGGCTTACTATAATTACTTACTGCATTCACTATTTCAAGGACAGACCAAAAAAACAAGGGAAAAACAGAAGAAGATGGGGGGCGAGAGAGAGAGAGAGAGAAAGGAATAATTATCTGAAGCAGGTGTGGTATAATGTGTGATAAACAAAGCAGGCAGGAGCGTCAGAACAAAGCGTATAAAGATAGACGTGTCAAACATTAACGTGTGCCAAGTTCTCCGCTGTTGTCTTTTGATCGTTATGACAGTTGTGATAATTACTAAAAGCTAAATGGAATAAATTTACAACAAATCACGGCACCTTGAGTCTTTGACAAGTTGTGTGAGAGTTTTGTAGACCTTTACCAGCAGCGAGCGAGAAAAAACATTAAGTTTACCTGTCAGAAAGCCTCGCCGATTCACTATTCTGTTCTGTTTTAATGCGTGTTTGCTTTTGTTTATAATTATGAGACAACTTTTGCAGCACAGGAAAGAAAGAAAACAACAACACGTTGTATCTCTTCTACAAATGTCTTTATTATTATATTAGTTTGATCAGTTTCATAAGGAAGGAATTTTCTCTCTGACCTCTCTGTTTTGAGGGTTAGCCAGATACGGCTCCCCCAACAGAGGACAGTCCATGTGGACTGTCTGCGCAGACTTGTCTGCGACACTGAGCGTGCACTAACAGCACTTTGTCTAAAAGACAAGCACATACTGTAATAAACAGTATATCTAACAAAAACATGTATGTTATAAACATATATGTTGCTTATACTAGATTAGATTAAGTTGTGTTTGATGAAATCAGCATCCTAAACGCACCATTGTGTGGGCGTGGCCTACTCAGGAAAACTGAGACTCTTTTTGGGTGCAACAGATTTGTTGTTGAATTATTGCAACAGAAACACAAGGAAACATTTTTCGGACAGACGTTTACCTGCGCTCGACTTCCCTCCTGGGCTTCTGTAGGTTTATTATTGCAGTAAACCACCTCCCACCCATTCACACATCTGCTCTCTCCCTCTCTCTCTCTCTCTTTCTCTCTCTCTCTCTCTCTCGCGAAAGGTGCTGATCAATTCACAGGCTCCGCGGGAGGTGCGAGACTCACCCTCCCTTCATCCTCCTCCTTCACTTTCGGCGGAGAGGTTATGGTGGTGGGAAGGGGGGGGGAGGGGTAGGAGAGACAGCCATCCTATCTTATCACCCTCAAGGGCTTGTCCGAGGGTGCAGTGTGTGTGTGTGTGTGTGTGTGTGTGTGTGTGTGGGGTCATCAGACGATGATCTCTCTCCGCCATTAGCACACATGGGAAACAGGCGCCAGTGAAACATACTGGGACAAAGAGAGAGACAGACAGAGGGAAGTGGGTTTACGGGAGTCTCTGCTCTTTGGGGGGGAGCTGAGGCAGAGCTGCTGGCCTGCTGGCCTCTGGCTCAATGTGAAAATTGACTGGCAGTGTTCCACACTTCTGTTATTATATGCCTCTGGTGTGTGTGTGAGTTCTTCTGTGTGCGCGCGTGTGTGTGTGTCGGAGGAGGGGGGGCATTTGAGTGTGCGCGTGTGTGTTTGTGCGCTCGCGTGTGCGCGTGCGTGCATGTACTTGTGTTGGAGTCATGCGTATGTGTGCGTTCTTTGTGTGTGTGTGTGCGTTTGTCTACAGGTGTGTCTATATGTATGTGTGTGTCCACGTGTGTGTATGCGTGTGTACTGTACAGTATCTGTAGGTTTATACAGTATCTGTGTCTATATGTTTGTGCTATTTCATAAGTCGGCCAAAATATTTGAAATCTCTCAAAGTTATGTATTTGGTGAATACGGCATTTCAAATGTCTATCTGTCTACAGGTGTGTGTGTGTGTTTGTTTTATACGTGAGTATTCTGTGTGTGTGTCCACAGGTGTGCGTTGGTGTGAGTGTTTCTAGAGATGTACAGTATGTCTATGTGAATATTTATTTGTGTGTGTGTGTGTGTGTGTGTGTGTGTGTGTGTGTGCGTGTGTGTGTGTGTGTGAGTAAAAGCTAGCAAGCGTCTGTGTGTACGTACGCACACGTGTGTGTACAGGCTAGGTGTGTGTGTGTGTGTGTGTGCTCGCACGCGTGTGTGTGTGTGTGTAAAATAGGTGTGTGGTGACACCACAGAAAGCAGATGTTGATCACATCTGCACTCTAGCTGTGTGATCTCAGATATGTGTGTAAATGTCAGATATTGAAGCACTTATTTTTATCTGGAGAAAATAGCGTCAGGTGTATGAAGAAACTATCTCCACTGCTTTTAGCGCTGATTCACATGTAGCAGATAAATAACATTGTAATTATCGCACATAGTGACTTGATTTTTTGCATTTAGCTGACTTTGTTTCCATGTATTTATGTATATATTTGGAAAATGCAAAGATATTTTATGTTTCACATTTCAACTAGAGCACCTATAAGATAACACTAACCATATCATGTTCAGAATATCATAGTTCAAATGTACTGTATAGTTACTGTAGTCAGAGTATTTTATGCTGTGTGTGTGTGAGTGTGTTTGTGTGTGTGTTTGAGGCCGAGGTGTTTTTGTGTTGCTATAGAACTTTATTACTGCATCTCCATACAGATGCAACAAAGATGGAGTGCCTGATTAAGAATTCAATTTTTTACATATTGCAATGCATTTTGGTGTGTAGCTCCCAGTATTACTATCTAACCCACGTTTCTAAACACTGTGATATATTCCAAACACACATGCAGTAATAGACGAGATAAAATGAATGCCTTTGTTATTTTTATTGACATATAAATTAACATAATTTCCTTGAGACAATCTTGTGAAAAAATATAACCAACTGGTATTTAGATTCTACTTTTATCTGTTTATTTAATGCCACCCTGATATCCCATCGATATCCTGATATATAACAATACAATTTTAACACAAAGTCATAATAAGTTTCATATCAAGTTAATATTTATCAAGTATACATTTATTTTGCTGCCGTTTGTACATTTATCAGTTTCTCTGTCCTTGACATCTCCCCTCTTTTAAATGCAGTTTCCCTAAACGCCAGTAGAAGGCGCAAATGATTAAGCATTAATGTTCTCAAGTCACCATCTGGGCCAACTCTACAGAGATCGTTTCACCGCATATAGATATTGATAGATTTCGATATTACCATTGAATGTTGTGACTATGTATTCCAATATCACTACCACAGTCGTCATATTTAGTCACATATTCAAACTATTTCACTATTAGGATTATGTTCCTATAGCCGCAGTTAAATGGGAGTGTGTTTCTAAGATATTGTTGGACAGGCTCCACGCAGTAGGTTGTTAATAAATATCAGCTTCTCAACTATCCGCCATATATTATACATTGTATGTTTCGTTTGTACTGTAACAGGCAGCATCATATAAACAATTAATCAATTCAACACAGAAAAGCATTAGGAATATTAATGGAGGAATGTACATTCATTCATTCATTTGACATTTGAAAATGAATGCCTATGAAATGTATTATAAAAAACGCTAATGGTATTAACATTTAAAATATAACATAAAAGGTAGGCCTGTGTGTCTAAATTACTAATTTACGACACACAGGTATACATTTGGACACACATTTTGGACCAGTCAGTGTAGCCTACTGTAGTATTTGTACCTATAATTATCTATAAGTAGAACAGATTTACCTCTTCTCGAGGTTCTGGCTCTGAATACGCGCCCGTGACCGGCCTCGGCAGATCCTAACACGTCTGGGCGCGAGCTGCAGACTCGAGGTTTGACCTCAGTTTGACTCTTCCAACTCAAGGTTGGCCGTTACTCCGTGCTCGTAACGCGCTCAGATACCCCCTTTATAGGTATTCACTGGGACAACTGGACCAATAACTGTTATGGAGCTAATTGTGCTTTAGTCGAAGTGTTAAACATTATTAATTTGACATTTTGTGAGGTTTTAGGTGGGAAAACTAAATAGTAAATTAAAACATGAATGCCACAGAATTCTTGGATAATTGAAGTTAAAATAAAATCTAATCATGTATTTAAGAACTAGCGTAAGCACTTTGATTATTTAATAGGCCTATTCTAATTTGATTATAAAACAAATAGGTCGTCTAACAATAGGCTACCTTGCAATGGCTAGTCATTGTGTCATGTCACGTTTGCTGTTTGAAAGTAATAACTAGTGATTTTAATGAAACGAAAAGCATTACCATCTTATAGCGGGTGATTGTATTTAGGTGTCTGTCTTCTCCTTTCAGGGATGAAATTACACTGACTCTAAAACAACTTAAAAAGCGAAAGTCTTCCAGGACTGTTTTATGGACGCTAATTGAAGCAGCTAAATTACTTTATAATGCTATTGTAGCTGTTTTATTGTGGTACGACGTTCTTTCATGAAAATGTAGTATCGATTCTATTGAGACAAACACCAATTTTTATGAAATAAAGTTAGTTGTATTTTGCGTTTAAGAGAATTCAAAAATTAAAATATCTCATTAGTGGCATATTATGCAGGATATAAATATATAAATATATAAACCTATTGTATCATTAACTTACTCTATTAGGACATTTTGCAAAACTCCTATGGGCTAATCGCTTAAATACAGTATCATTTCATGCACCGTGCCAAAACCAAGAGCTATACTCACCTGCAAATTAATAAATTGAAAAATAATAAAACAAACCCTCCGACGATCAACATGGACTGGCAGGTCAAACGCCAACTTTAGATGGTGTGTTCGCCTGTTATTTCTTTGCGTGTCTCCGCGTGAATTCCGTGTTGCTTTCCCATCGTTCGCGTCAAGTCTTCCGCCCCGCGAGCCGTGCTGCATAGCCGGTGGGGGGATTTGAGAGTAATTTCATGCCTGTAAATTTGGCAGTCGGGTCCCGGCGGCGCTCGGGTGTTACTGTACCACGGGAATAGCAGGATGTGTGAAGCAAGCATTATCTGTTATGACACTGTTGCTGCACCGGGCGCATGATCGATGACGGACGCGCTCCTCAGCAGACTCCACACACCTTGTCACCGAATCACCGGGTCTTTAGGAGTAACACGTTATGGTTAGCGACGGGATATTTGTAATGCCTACTTTTCTCTGTTTGCATGTGGAGGGACGGTATAGGAGTTATAGACTACAACATTTCTAAAGGAAATATAAAATAGGTCTATTTTGTCAAATAAATAACCGCGCAAAGTTTATTTAACTTTATCATGTTCATTGGATTGCCCAGGGAAGTACAATATTAATATTTGACACCTGGCATTCACCATCTACCTTCCTACAACTGTGGAAGTTGAATAGAGTCAAAGTTGATTTTGGATTAATAAAAGTATCTGGTCACAGTTTCTTAATTCGAGAGCAGCCTATGTGGTTTAAATAAGATGTAAGTGTATAACAATTGATAGATTAGGCCTACTATATTAGCGTGCGAGAAAGAAAGGAAGAAAGGAAGGAAGAGAAAGAAAGAAAGAAAGTAAGGAAGGAAGAGAAAGAAAGAAAGAAAGAAAGATGGGGAAAGAATAAAGGGAAGAAGGAAAGAAAGATAGTCTAAGTATGTGTTGACAGAGAAATTATTGAGGACTTGAGAAGACAAAATAAAGAGATCTTTGTTAAATATGCCGTGTTTAGGCAAATTTGTAGACTGTGGCATCTGGCAGAAATGCAAAATACGTGTTTGCCATCTACAGCCGATGGTTTGCATTTCTCTTCCTTGCCAGTGTGGCCTAAAACCGATAAATCACCAAAGATCGATCAATTTCAGAGCCAATAGGGGGCTCCCATCTCCGTGCCTCGCTTTCATTGGACAGCCGTGCCAGACTGCGGGAGCGCGCTCTCACTGGAGCGACCCATTCGGATGTGGTACAGGGGTATAGCAGACTATATGCAACGCAATATGAAAAATGCCCGTTTTGTTGTAAAAAAAATAAAAATAAATAGCCAGTGAATTGGAAACCACAATCTATTAGTGTGTTTTAGAATAATATAAAGTGATTTTAATGAAAACAAATATTGACAATTATTTATGTAGCCTACCAAATATTTTCCTATTGAATCAAATATTGTCAGAAGTTCTGTCTATAGGCTAAGCTATTTGGCATATGAGTGCTTTGCAATACATTGATAGGACTGGTTAACACTACTGTATGCATTGCCTAAGTTTAAGCATCACATCACCACCTAAAAATAGTTGCAATTAAAACAATAAGTAAGCTATATATTAATATATAACCTATACGCTCTTTTCATTTCATTTTGAACGAGGTGTAGCCTACGGAATACTATCAACTGTTGCATTCTGTGATAAACGGATGTCTCTTGAACTCGGAGACACAGGTAGGATATAAATCATTAACACGTGGCCTATATTCAAGTTGAAATCCCACTGGTTGTGTAATTAATAAACAGTTTACAAACATTAAAGCTTTAAGGGCCTGAAGTAGACCTAGGATAGAAAGTAGCCTAAAATGCATTTCTGCAGGTGTCTCGATTGGTTTTATAGGTAGCCTAGCCTGTAACTCAGAAATCACGCTCATTGCTTTGCATGAGATTAACATATGGTGGATAGTGTCGTGTTTTCACGATCGCGCTATACGCTGTCTGAACAGCGAGGGTCTTCCCTCCTCAACGCCCCCTCCTCTCTGCGCGACTTGCTGCAGCCCAGCGCGTTGTTGAAGACGCGACCTGTTATGGCCACCACCACTTCCGGGTTTGAGCAGTCTGGTCCAGCTCCAGTTCTCCGCCGCGCTCCACACACATTCATTGTAGGCTACACAAGCGGGCAGGCGGTTCACACAGCATCGATCGTGGCTCCTTTAAGAAAGACTAAGCCAGAATTATCACCCCACCTCCTCTTGATCTCCTATAGACGCGTTTGCATAAAATATCAACCCGGGAGCCGAGAGTGATCAAAGAGACGACAGAGCTTGATTTTTCACTGTGATTCCACTATTACCATTATTAGAGGTGTGCGATCCCGTGGAGGCGCGCGCGTCGGGACCATCATTCATCCGCCACTTTGACAAGCCTCGCGGTTTGATTGACAGGCGGAGTGGCGAAAAGCCACGAGAGTCGCGATTTTTTGTTTGAGGGGTATATTTTAATCCTGGTTTCGGTAAAGAGAGACCCCCGAGGACAGCAGAGGAGCGATCCGCAGCGCCTGGGCTTCAGCCGAGAAGAAGGGGGCTGTGGCTTCACCGATCCTCGGAAAGGCGGACGGATTTTGGTTGAACGATCTCCCCGTTTTGGAATTTGCGTGTTTCATTTGGGTCTTCACCCTGGCCTCAGAGGGGATTTATCTAAACTAGAAGGAAGACGAGGGAGTTCGGGAGGGCTATGGCGCAACGGGTACGTAGGCTTTTCCGTAAAACAAAAAAAAAAAGTTTCTCTAACTCAAACTGTGCTAGAATGCAAGCGTACACGGTAACGTGGCTCGTGACACGCGCTCATGGGCGAAACTTTCTCTCAGTCTTCCCGACACTGGAGAGGCGAGTTCATGTTTTTGCTTCTTCGGCCACCGACATTACGCACGGACGGACGCACTTGTTTGTTCAACAAACCGCCAACTATAAGGGACGATGGAAGTGTGATCACACTGACTATTTTTTCATACAAGTTATGACAGGCCAGTTAGGCTACTGGAAACAAAATGGAGAGGGCAGCGAGTCGAAAAACCTTCACATTTCTTTCAAAGTCGATTCCAATGCATTCACTAAGCTTCATATTGATTGTAATTGGTCTACTATTTATGAGAAAAACGCGTAAATGTTTATATTCAACATGTCAGAGTCACACAAGGCATACACTCGTTCACCTAGGAATCAATATATATGGTCCTATATTAATTTGGCAATTTAGAGGAAACTTAAAATATTAGCATAATGCCAATGAGGCACTTTTTAGTAACGAGGTGATGACAAATGCTTTGATTCATAGACTCCCAACTAGTCCATATTGGAGGCAGCGGTTTGAGTCTTCACGTGGATTGTAAACACAGTAAAAGCACCAAGTTATGTTACGCAGAGGCTAGAGACATATAACTGGTTACTTTGACACTGTTAAATTACTACACTGTGGTGTTGCACCTAAACGAAATGTTCGTTTTAAGCGACAACGCTTTTTGCTCTCTTTCTCAATAGACGTTACTCTGTCACTTTCAAAGAGCACTATCAATAATTCAAGCTGCTCATTATTTTGTTAAAGAAACAGACCTTACATAAGGTATGCCTGCATTTTAGGGGGTTAAAGGCAAATTATATCTTTATTTAATCAAATCAACAGTGTTTAATAACTTTACAGGGTGCATGGTAGTTATTTAACACTACTCATTTATTGCAAGATGATATGTAAAACCTAGACTTATTATTTACAGCAACATTTACACATGCAAAAAGTGTACTTATGTTTACCTAAATTAGCGTCGCCTTAAAAACACAAGACCTATTTAATTGTTTTTATTGTTGCACGAATCAGGGTGCTTGATCCTACACAATTATGGTCCTCTAAAATTAGTGCAAATCACTAAACACTGCAATTACCCAGATTAGGGTATTTGTTGTGTATAAGTAGGCTAGACCACGAGTGTGTGTGCGTTTAGAAAAGCCCAATAATATCTGGGTTAAAATAATCGATTCTGTGTGACTGTGTAAAGCTATAGCCTATAGTTATAATACAGAATATGGAAGATTATACAGAATTATTCCAAATAATTATAATAAAGACGTAGGCTATTTATTATAGTGTGGGTTTATAGCACGTACGCAAAGGTCAAAAGTAATATCTGGAGCACACTTTTTCTACCCTGCTTAGCCTACAATCTGCTTAAACTTCCACATATGCGTAGTTAAATATCCTTTG
>JAODLI010027798.1:0-20376 GCA_027575585.1 Percopsis omiscomaycus | reverse complement strand
CTGGCACCAACAACCATGCCACGCTCAAAATTGCTTAAATCACCTTTCTTTCCCATTCTGACATTCAGTTTGGAGTTAAGGAGATTGTCTTGACCAGGACCACACCCCTAAATGCATTGAAGCAACTGCCATGTGAATGGTTGATTAGATAACTGCATTAATGAGAAATTGAACAGGTGTTCCTAATAATCCTTTAGGTGAGTGTATATGCGCATTTGAAAATAAAGCATAAATAAAGCATAAATAAAGCAAATATATTTACAAAAACAAATAACAATAAGAGTGTTCCAAAATATCATCACGTTATAAGTGGGCACATGAGCAGCTGAATACAGTACGTTTACAAATTAATAATTTACTCACTAAATATTCAAACAGGAAGAGTGAAGTGTGCCTTTTCAAGGCTGCTCTTGTGATTCAGAATGTACTACTTCAAATCTTTTTAAATCATGATGAAATTATTATTTTTTGCATCTGGCTCAGTTTATCTCCTGCTCAGACAGTCTAGCACTCTGGGGAGCTAACTGTCTTTTATCCAGGCTCCATCAAAGAGCCCCAGCTGTCAACGCATCCCCACCAAATTCGCCCAGGTGAGGGCTTCACAGACAGGGCGTGGTGCCCTGGGGCCAGTTATGAAGCATAGATGTTGGGGGTTCATTAGTGTGCCAACTGAGACAAGTCTAGTGCCAGTTAAATGAGGCCAACTCACATCTTAAATATCTTCCCATTAAATCATGTCATGTCACCTGCTGAGATAAGATAAAATAAGATACGCGTTGAAGGCTGTGGTTTAGTTTATGTTAGTCTCTATTAGGTATCATCCAGATTCTGGTGTTAAATCACCAGTGGTATTTTAGTAGTATGTTAACACTAACCTACAAAGTAGGGTACAGCTATCTGTGGAAATGGCTATTAAACTAAACTTCTGCCAGAGGAAGCAGCTGGTGAGTCTCAAAATATCTAAAAATAACAATAAAAATACAAATAATCAAGGAGGTTGCAAGCTGGACAGTGTCCAAAAGGTCTTGATCAATAGGACATTATTCTAATAGACCCAACCCATATGGTTTGGTAGCTCCCACTTTGTCAAATAGCCCAGAATTTATTGCACAGAGAGAACAAAGGCTTGGAGTATATAAAGTAAATAGAATAGAATTGGGTTTTCCAAAGCTCTGAGATGTAGTTACATGTCACGTAAACACTGCTTTCAGATCAATACAAAGGAGGATAATTGGAATTCTTGTATGTAAGATTAATGATAAAAATTACGAACTCAAAGTTGGTACGGGTACATTGTTTCAACCTCAACCACTTGAATGGGAAGTAGAAAGCATTCAGTTTCTAGTTCACATAAACTGAGCGATATAGCCTGAGAGAAGGGGTGGGTTCAGTGATATTTAAGTCCTAGAGCCTATGTAGAGTCTTCTCTGTATGATATATGTATCTCCATATATGTATCCATCTGATTTTCCGCAATTGCGTTTCATCTCACATTTAAAAAGCCTCATATCATTCCAATTTCTCACATTTTGCAGACTTTCTCTCTCTTCCAGCTAAACTTTCAGTTGGTGTTTCACTTTTGTTTAACATAACCCTAACTTTTAACATAACCTACTTGATTAGCTATTTGACTTGGATGTTTCTTCAGAGAGGATTAGTCCAGTCTTTTAGGTTCCTTCAGACAAACACAACTGGAAAAACTAGAATTTTACAATAGCAGACCTTAAAAAAATATAAAAAGAGGCTATTTGGAGGTACAGTATGAGGTGAAAAGCCTGTTTTGATTGTTTCTGTATTAAAAATACATTAAAGCTGCCTTCTCTTCTCACACATTCATCTGGCGGTCTAGAGCATTATTGATAAAAGTTTGACATCTTTCAGAGTAGTGTCTTCAAAGTAGTGTCACGTAATGTCCGATCCGCCACATCTTTTACTAAATCTTTCTACTCTCCCACTATTTATCCAACAACAAATTAATAAATAAATTAAATGTCGTTTTAATGAAAATGAAGGTGTGAAGATGTGAATGTTATGTGTGTGTAGGCTACATCTCTGCCTTTTCATTTTTATCAGCGGTGGGGCACATCATTATCCAAAATGAGGCAGTTGGGTAGCCGCAGAGTCAGAAAAATCAACAATTAGAAAGCAATAAAGTAGAAAAGCAGTATGTGGTATGCTAATGCACTTTCTAGCAGTCACAATAGATGTTGATTATGCAGCATTATTTTTTTTTTTTTTTTTTATCATTAAGGTAAAAAAAACAATTTATTTCCTTATAGTAGGCTGTTTAGTGAGGCGACAGAACACGGCTCTGGAGCTTAAGGTGAACTAGAGAGAAAAAAGGGTGAGCAGGGGAGAAGAAAAGCTAATTTGATTCATGAGCAGATTTAATGAAAGAAACGGAGCGTGAGAGCTTCTATAATGTAACGTTACCCGCAGCTACTGTTCCCCTTTCGTCCTCCCGGCTGTCACAGGCAGTCAGCAGAGAGCAGAACAGAGCTACTGTACCTTTAAAGCCGAAACAAGCAGGGTAGAAAACTAGTGTAGCTCACAGATAGCTAACCAAGCTAGCGTATGCGTGCCCCCGACAACGCACAGAGCTGGCAAAGGTACACTAACAAACACACAAATTTACACAAACACACAGTTTAAAATTTGCATCTGCTCATCCATGCAGCCTGTGGCTCTTGCGCTGGCTGCTTTGTCTCCGTGGCTTGTCGAAAGCAATTTAAAGCGAGAACTCATTTAATGTTCTCTAATTGTTGGCTATAAACAGAAGAGACTTATCAAGGTTTTCTCTAAGTGAACATGTTTTAGGACGTTTTTTGGTTTGCTTTGGAATGCACAGGGGCAATTATGTTTATCTGATGTCTGTGAGTGTGTGTAGGGGGGGTAAAGATTGTACATTAAAAACCATTTAATTGAGCTCCCTGGTGCCAACATCTCAGAATGATCACACACTCTGTTATAATGATGTGTTTTGCAATGCAAAGCACCTATTCTCTCAGTACCCCAGCACCCTGCCCACCAAGTGCTTCAATAAGAAACAACCAATTACAATTCAAAAGCTGTCTCTTTCTGTTTACTGTCATAATACCCCCCAGCCCCCCTGCAAGGTACATAGAAAACCTAAGTTTGAAGTTACTTGGCGGCCCTTAGCCTTTTCTCCCCGCTGGAGCCTAGCATAATTTTTCCATTCATATCTCCCATTGAAGAAGAGAAGCTAACTGAACTACACTACCCATAAATGATGTCCTAAATGACAACAACATTAAGCTTCTCTATTATGGGCATATTGTGGACTAGACAAAATAGGATTTACTTGTTTAAATGTACACTCTTCAATTGCATTACATTATACATTCCTGCCCTAGCTATTAATGTTTGGAACCAACACTGCAGAACTGTGGGAGTGTGGGAGGATAACCAAGGAGTGGGAGGTACTCGCATTTAACCGACCAGTTCTGGTTTCATAATCTGCAGTCATGCAGTTGTGTTTCAAGGACTGTACCTTTAAAATTCACAAAGAAAAAAAAGTCTTACAGGCTTTATAATTTGAATTCCTAGGCTGAAGTCTACTTTACTTTGGGGACAGGAAGATATTGCAGACCACAAAACCCTTCCATTACTGAGCCAGACAACGGGAAAGACAAAGGAGCCAATAAGCTTGTGGAAACAGATCCAATCAGATCACGAAGCAAAGAAGAGTTCACCACAACTCGGAAACCCACATTATTGCAGCTCTATCTCATCTCCCGGAGAAAGAGCTGCCTTTGTGTCTCATGATAGGGACACAATGGCATCAGAAATAGTGTTTGGGAGCAGGCCTAGATGTTTTCCACAAAAGATAACAGTGTTAGGAGGATGAAAGAAGGTAGAGAGCGGGGTGAGACAGGAAGATGGGAAAGAGAGAAAGACAGCAGGGATGAGGTATTAAAAAGATACAGGCAGAGAATGATTTGGAGGAAGATGAAATTGGAGAAATGAGCAGGGAAGCATAAACGTGGAAGAAGAGCAAAAGAAAAGAAAAGAGACACAGGAGGAGGAGATGAGGGGAACAAGAGCAGTTGCATACATGGTGGTGTTGTCTGTGCATTATTTAACAGAGCTCATTAACCCGAGCCTGAAACAGACTAAATCAATAGGCAACCTTGAGCATTCCAGATTGTTCTCTGGAACACAAACCCACCATGTAGCAGCATCACGGGAAAGTTTGAAATGCATTTACCAGAGATAAGGGGACCCCTCTGTAAGATTGATTTAGCCTCAAGTCAGCCATGTTAAATAGAACATTGATCATGGTGTGAGTTGGTGCGATATGGTGTCTTTGTCAGACTTACTGAGATTGACAGGGTGCGTTGCGAACATTTCATGTGTAGATGTACGCTAAATCACCTTATCTGCAAGAGTGTAATGATATGTGGAGAAGGGTAGGCTAAGGTCTACAGTATATGCTGAGATTTTTTTTAATAATGGAAAAAATAATGTATTTTAAATTAAAAAACATTTAATGGACTGATCTACAAAGATGTAATCACAAATCAAATTCAAGCAATGAGATTACTGTTAGGATTCTGTCAATAAATAATAACAAATTACAAATAACAACTGTGATATGGTACCACACCATATTACCCAAACTCAGCTCACAATGATCATTTAATGCCACAACAGTGTCTGTAGGGGCTATAGTTTAGTTAGCTAGTGTCTTGTTAGTTTTATTAGTATATTTGTTAGTTTTGTTACTGTTTTTATTTACTGTACTCTACAGGAGAGGAGTTAAACTACACTCATTAGTTTGGCTCTATCCTTTCTAATAACGCCTGAACAAAAAGCAACAAAATGAAAAAGTTAATGAAAAGTTTTCATTGTCACAAGTCACAAGCGGTCAAGCCATTTTCATATTTTGTTTGTTATATACGCATTAATTTGTCAGATGTACAATTTAAATTGTAAATTAAGCACAATTTGTATGAGTGGCAGAAAATAACGAATATCGTTCACTGGATTATTTTGTCATTTCGAAACTAGCCTACATGCTAAAAATGACTCAGATCACATGAATGTACACATATTCTGATCAAACATTAGTATAATCTCCCTGGTGCGACCAGATTTAAAGCATTTCTGTGTGCAGTTCTGATTTCATTATCTTGTGTCTAGGTGTGACACTATCAGCAAAATTGCATTAGCATCAAACAGGGGTGCATAGACCAATCCGAGAGGCCAGGAGAATTCCATCACAGCTTTACTGCCCCATGACTGGGGCATTAAAATATTCTATTATGTATAGTAAAATATCTGACCGAATATAGAAATCCATGTTTTTTCTTCTTCTCCTGATTATAAACCCATGAAAAGTTAAGCTCCTTGTCACAATGGGTTAAAAAATGTGAATTTCCCAGGCCTGCCTGATTCACCGCTTCATCATTCAGATCCATCTGGCTTTCTCCCTCTCCTTATCTTTCACCCACACCTTGATCAGCATCCTGGTTTCAAATGCTGGGACAGTTTAAGGCGCAGTCACCTTATCCTGCTACTAGTCGCAACGACTCCAAATGTATGTTGCCTCCGAGTTACAATAAATCAGACTTGCTATTTTGTTTACTTAAAATGGCTTCAACCTCTATCCCCCCTCTCCAATCCTCTCGTGTCCAGCACTGCTCTGCTCTGTCCAGCACAACACAACAACAGAATATGCTGGTAGCCCAGAAAATAGTGCTGACACAGTTGGTTACTCTTAAAATACAGTTTCTAAATTTGTTTACTTTTCAAAGTCACAATAAGTACCCCCCGAAAAATTGGAGACATTACATGAATGAAGGATCAGTGTGTAATATGTGTCCACTTGGAGGCAGCGTAAATCAAAGAAGGGTCACCCCACCATGCAGGCATTTTACATTTACATCATTTAGCAGGCGCTTTTATCCAAAGTGAAATACATTTGTTAACTGAATAGGTCATACACCAGTTATCATTAGCAAACAACATTCTGTTAGAATAATGACAGCAGCATGTCATCAGGACTAACTTAGCTATGCATTTATACATTTTACAACATACATTACCTATTAATTCAGGTAACAGTCAATCCTCAAAATAATTGCTAACAGCCTAAATGTGCTACATTTTCTAAGAGCTGAGAGCTTTTTTGACCGTCCTCAGCAAAGTTAAAACCACCCGCTCAATGTAGTCCTCAATCATTTAGGTTAATTTAGGTTTTCAACATTTTTTAAGTTAGTTTCCACAATAGTTAAACAGCCAGATAATTAAATATACAGGTTCTGACAGCCTAACTGTCATATTAAAGGCAATTTCTAGCCCCCCTGTTAGATGTCGCCCTCTCGTTTTAACAACCTGTGAATGCATAGAAGCAAACCTGTTACATGTCCTAGGGTTCAGGCAAGAAATACATGGCATGCAACTTTTAGACATGCCCATTTATATTTTCAGCTATTCTTTGCAGTCAGAAGTCATTTTTATGTGCTTTAAAAGAGACAGTTCCTTTTTGTTTTTAAGGAACTATAGCCTACCCATGTGTTCCTCAAATAAAGAGATTCTGGTTTACAAGCCTTTGGCTTTTTCTTCAGTGGTTTTCACAAGTTGTTTCCAGTGACTCTGCATTTGTAAATGTGTGTTCCCTTTAGAGATTTTTAAACAGCTCCAACATATGGAAAGCCGCTGTATAGTAGGCTAATGGATATCTCCTTCCTATCGGATCGATATCGAATCTGAATCGTATTGAATCGAATCATGAGGTTTGAATCGTAATCGAATCGAGGCATCTGTGCCAATACCCAACCCAACCTAGGCGGATATTTATACCAAAATAGGCTATATATCATGATTTATTGGGAGAAACTAAAGCCCCCCCATAAAGCCAGAATGGAATGATCCCCATTTCATAACCACATTTAGGAACAATTCGACTGTGAAATTGGCAGTCGAATCAGGCTCCTTAGATTGAATCGTCGAAAAGTCGACTATTCGGGGTCACCCCTACGAATCTGTCAAACTCCATCTCATGTGAGTCAAATGGAAGTAGATATGCATGACTTTCGGAGCAACGTCAGGACTTGAGAACGGGCTTCCAGGAAAAAGGCTGTGTGACGGAAATGCCAGAGCACCTTGTCAGGACTGTTGACGGTCAAACTGTTTAGAAGCAGAATGTTGCGCTTAACTTTAACAAAAAGCATCCACATTGTATTCTGTGTTGAAAAGTAAACAAAAACTCTTTCCATAAAAACGTCAGAAACTGAAAAGCGTCAATGAGGGAGGGAAGAAGGAGTGATGCAGCAGAGAAAGTTATCCGACCTACAGTATGCACTCTTCCAGAGCAATTTTTTTTTTGGTGCTGAGAGCCAAGTCATTACCGAGGCTGGTCTGTAAGTGTAGTGCTCTGTCAGACAGCCAGCCACACAGACAGACGAGATAGAGAGAATCACTTTCTTTCTCTCCGTCTTACTCCATCCACTCAGATACATAAAAATACATCAATCTCATCACACCAGTAGCGCAGACAAAGACAATGGAGACTCATCTATCAATGTCTCAGGGTGTTTGGAGTGGTGTAGAGGCCTATCGTTCAGAGCTGATGCAGTAAACACCAGTATCAAACATTGAGTAGCCATGGAAAGCTAAATGTCTTTTTTGCTGCGATTTATCACATCATATGATATGATTGAGGTAATATAATAAAACCTCCCCATTTGCAGTTCTGTGTAGAAAGGAACATTCAGTGATGTTACCTTTGAGCAAAGCACATAATCCTCAAGAGTCTGCAGGCTGTTTGTGTGTAACTCACCCAGGTAGAAAAATAAATTTAGATAGTGAAAACATATGAATGTTCATGAGACACATACAGCATATTATGCATCAACTTTGATTTTAGTGTTTCTTATGTTGATTGCACAAACGTGACTGTTTTCTATCCGATTATAGTGTTTTTATAACTAACCAACTGCTATCAGACGTAAAAGTTACATCTGATAGCAGTTGGTTAGTCCACTGGGTTCAATACTGTAACTTTAAAAAGACTTCTAAATACGATGTCTAAATACATTTTATGAAGCAGCCATATAGCTCACTGTGGAGGTGCAGGAGTTCACGGGACTCTGGGATTTTGGTGTGGGCAATCAGTGATCCCCTGTGTGCTATAGAAGCAGGCTGGCAGAGCAGAACGCGAGAGAGACCAGAGACATGACACGGCAGGAACCACGCAGAACCCTCACGGCAGGAGCGCTCCGCTATTTGAAGCAATAGCCCTGAATACTACACACAGTCCTGGGAAAGAAGTTTACAAATGATTTTTCTTCACATCAAAGCAATCATAAATGTGGCATGTATACGCGTGCGTGTACGTGTGTGTTTTTGTGGGTGCAGGAACACTGTACACAAAAACATACATAGAAACAACAGTCACGTTTGTGCAATTAACATAAGAAACACTAAAATCAAAGTTAATGCATATATGCTGTATGTGACTCATGAACATTCATATGTTTTCCCTATCTAAATTTATTTTTCTACCTGGGTGAGTTACACACAAACAGCCTGCAGAATCTTGAGGATTATGTGCCTTGCTCAAAGGTAAGAGCATGGCACATTTGTGGTTAAATTTAGTCCAGATTTATTTTTACTACAACCTGACATTCACATGGTGGTGGAACAATCACAGACTTTCATTCTCATACTATTCTAGAAATTGCATGGATTTTATTAAATATATAAATAAAACCAATAACTGTAAGGATGGATTAGAGACAGTTTTTAAATCAGTTTTATGAACAATTGAAAGATTAGGCCAGGTTCTCTTTTAACACTGTGATGCAAACATGTTTTATATGCTTTCGCCTTGACTAATACACTAACAATAATAGTATTATATGATAACTAATTTCCAGAGTAATGACATAGACATTGCATCATAGGATTTTATGACCCTAATTCTCTATACTGCTTACCTGTTGATTTTATTCTTTCGCTGAGGAGCTGGCTGTAGCTCCTTACAGTGTTACAGATATTTTAACCAGCTCCAGTATGTGCCAGAGGTCACCCACCCTAAGAGCAACATCCACTGGCAGATCACTTCTGTCCATGGCGGGATCTAGACTAAAGCCTGTTGCCTTGCCTCAGGTCTTTGCCACCTGAGCCCCTGGGCTTTGAAAGGCCCAGCGGGAACTCAGCCCTGCAGGGTGTGTTATATTTAGTAGTAGTATTTTATCAGCTCCATTCGGGTCCATTTTCATAATGTCATACAATGTTTATGATTGTAATTATTACTGTTATTATAGCAGTTGTTGTGTATGCAAACCTTGGCCAGAGAAAGGATTATTGATCAGAAATAAACATTAAGTGCTCAAGGCCAGTGGTAACTCAGTTGGTCTATTTTAATTTAATTGTTTCTTGTGCTTCCATGCATCATTGCTAGTGGACAGACACACAATCTGTCTCAGCCTGGGCGCTCCTATTGTTGAAATTTAAACAAAGGTGAAGCAAGCCCTTAATTTTAAATTACCGATATAATCATGCTACTGGTCAGCAAAGTAAAACGTGTATAAATGTATGCACCTTGTAGGCAGTTACCCTAGGTGCAGTTACAAAACGTAACCAGTAGGGAGCACACTTTCCATAGCGTCACAGCTCGAGTTGGGCTGAACATTATTGAGTAGGGCCAGGGGCTAGTATATTATCAGATTGTTGTCCCAAGTAATGTGTGAATACAATAAATCCATTACACAACCTCAATTCAGAGTATGCATCATCGCTGCAGCAGTTTTGATGATAGTAATGTTATAGTGATGTCTAAACGCCTTTAATAGAGCAGGCAATTATATTTACTTTCTTAAAAAACAGGCCACCTTGATGTACTATGAGAAACATTAGAAACCCTTAAAACACATTTACTAAACGAATTATTGAAGAGTGACATTATGAATAACTCAGGAGTGTGAAGGGGACTTTCAGGTATTATGAAAATGGAATTTATTCTCCAATTTTGCCAAAAGCTGTGTGTAGATGGCGCTTTTTCACCAAGGCCTTTACTCCCCACAGTGCGTGCCTAACGCCCGGATGGGTTAAAAACGCACACATACAAACTCATAGAAAGAGAGAGTGAGTGAGAGACAATAACGATGACTGCTGTTTAAATCTGAATGATTTCTAGGTGAATAGCGAAAAAAATCTCTTTTGGGAACATTTAAATTCATGTTTTGCTGCCTATATGAGACATAGTCTACACAACTCTACTCCAAAAGCTGAGAAATGCCTAGAAGGTGGGCATGACAGTGCAGTGCAGGGCAGCAGGGCAGGGCAGCAGGGCAGGTAAGTGGGGGGGGGGCAAGGACATTTTACTTTTCCACAGTGCAGTGGGTTTTCCCAGACCCTTGTGTTTGGGTTCCACGCCAGGAGCTCCACATTTCTCCACGGTCTCCTCTACTCTACTTGGAAGCGTCAGAGAGCAGCTGAGAGGCTTACAATTTTAAAACTTTGGCGGTTGACTTCAAAGCTTCCACGCCGGCTGTGCGCATACAAGAAACCTTTCTCGCGGCAGGAAGCTCGCCAATGGGCTACCTTGCAAAATACACTTTCGCCTGCTGTCATGTTGTTGTGACACGCAGATATTTGTAAAAACTGTGGTGCGTTGGAGCAGCGTGGAGGTAATTCCTAGTCCCAGATGTCCACTGAGCTGGAAAGAGGCCTACAGCTGAAAACATCCGCCACACTTCAGCGTCTGAAATCGGAACAAGACGAGGACGTTGATGTGACGAGTCTTGACGGATGCGTGCCGCACGACGAGTGGCGTCGCGGCTACAACGCGCACCCTGGAGCGGAAAACTCGTCATCGGAGCAAAAACAGACATCAGCGTCGCAGCAGGAGCTACCGCGAAAGATGACCCGAAGCCCCAAATGCGCCCGGTGCCGAAATCACGGCGTCGTTTCGTGTCTGAAAGGCCACAAGCGCTTTTGTCGCTGGAGGGACTGCCGCTGCGTCAACTGTCTGCTCGTCGTCGAGCGGCAGCGCGTGATGGCTGCGCAGGTCGCCCTGCGGCGGCAGCAGGCGGCCGAGGTGAGAAAAGTCAGGTCACAGCGACCTGTTGAATTATAGAAAGGTGCCATTTGGTTACAGCTAGATACAGTGTCTATAGCAGACTACGTTATACACATCTGAGGAGATACATCTCTATTTTAAATTATCTTTTATATAGTCTACCTGAATCGATTAACACATTATCGTAGGCCAATATAGGCCTACTGTAGATTGCCAACGTATATGCCACAGATTAAATTTTATAACACAAAATGTTACGTTGCAAAAATGCCTCCTTAATTTATAAGTTGTAATTTATAGTAAACAAAACAAACTATTAAACATGTAAATTGTATTAGATAATGTAATGTATATAATGTAACCTATAACCAACTGTAGGTCAATTCTATTTTACCCTATAGGCCTAAAAGCACTAACAGTATTGATTTATATTTATATATGTTATAACAACTAATATTCATGTAATTAAGGTCATTTGAAATAAATAGAAAATGTTACTGAACTGCATACTTCATAGAATAAAAAGGCTTTAAATCATTAAGCTACAGCCACATAGGCCTACAGTATAGTCACAGGAGTTGTATGAATTCCAGTACAAGTACTAATTACTCTCCGGGACACACGCAGATGTAATATAATAATGTCTAGATGTCTGATTCGTGCTTTCATCGTGCGCCCAGGGCAAGCGAGGGGTCAGGTTGGCGGCTCCACTTCAGAGGACGGGTTATCAGCGCTGCAGCAGACCAGCCGATCCGAGCACGCTGGCTAAAGGCATCCTGCAGGGTAATGTTTAATTAACGGCTCCTTTCTCATTAACCCATCGCTTCGTTCAACAGTTTTTTTAGGAGGGCACCGAACACTATAAACCTCACGCAGTAGACACTTTAAAAAAGGGGCATTTTTTTTATTGCAGATAACTAATGTATAAGCAGAGTGGGTCAGGGCAGGGCAAGCGGCTGTTAAAAAGAATTAAGGATTGAACAGGTTTTGGGCTACATGTTACTTTAAACTCTACTGGGTGCTAGTTAAAGAAGAGACACAAGACAGTTCATTAGCTGCAAGGCTGAATGTTTCTGCCAACACACAGTAAAAAAAAGGTTCAAATGAGTTAATCATCGTCACTTAAATAACTGCACAGGCCAAGAGTTGAAACCACTTTGTAGTATTCAGTGGGGTTTAATTTATTGAGTGAGCTTGTTTTACTATTTAATTATTTGTTTTACTGTCAAAATGACACTAATAAGAACAATGAAATTCAAACAAATACCCACTCAGTCTCCTTGCAACATGCATATGTGCATAAATCCATAAATACACAAACACGACAATCACACATTTTAACTGAGAATCTGTTCAAGTATCACTGCCAAACATTTTTTTTCCTAAATCCTATAAAACTAACTACTCAACAGCAGGTTGTTGCTGTGGGATTTGTATTTCTTAAACTCATGCTAAATATTGCTCTTGCCTACCAAACCTCCTACTTAAAGAACATAAGAATGACATTAAAAGACTAGCCTACATATTAACACAACAATAAAAAATGTATACAAACACATCAATATTGAGAACTTAATTATTCATAGTACATATACATACATATATAACCAATAATAATTGCATACGTCCTCTCCACAGGGCTAAAACCGGTACTGCCACAGGAGGACGACGCCCCCTGCTGGTCGAGGCCGGCTCACAGTGACCACCTGTCGTGCCCCAAGATCAGCGCACGCATGAGGAAGCGGAGGGCCTTTGCCGACAAGGAACTGGAGAGCGTAATGATGCAGAGAGAGATGAGGCAGAGGGAGCTGGAGAGAGACCTGTCCATGCCTTCCTCTACTCCCAGCCTCATTGTTCACGGCCCATCCCTGCCCGGTACCTCTACTGCTCACTATGGTGCTACCAACAAGGACCCCTCCGGCGCGGAACTGTCCACCTTAATGCCCGTGTGTAAATATAAGCCCCCGTACGAGTGCGACTTCGAGTTCTACCACTTCTTGCACCTGAAGGGGAGGTCTAATGGTCCATACGGGCACTTCTTAGCCGCCTCCAGCCGAAGCGACGAGCGCGCTATGGTCACGTCAGTTAGGACACAAGAGGGGGTTCAGGACAGCTGGAAGTTCTGCGAGAAGCGAGAGGACTTTCTCGGGCTTGCACGCGTAACTCCCCACACAAACCAGCAGGCCGAGGGTTACCGCCACACCTCGTCCAACTGGGACAAAGCCCTTTCAGACCGAACATTAGCCGAAGCAGAGCTAACGGTCTCCGGCGGGGCTCCCAGGGTCGTACACGCTGTTCTGGGCTCTGGGCGGGAGACCCTGGGTGGGCCGGAGGCCAGCATACCAGCCGCCAGGAGCTGGTCAACAGGCCCTCCACCTGGTCCCCATGCCGACCCTGTCAAGAGCCCCCGTGGCAACTCCATCAAGACCCCCGCGGTGAGGCTATTACCTTTCTCTGTGGAGGCACTGCTGAGGGCCTGAAAGGCAAAGGGGAAAGCTTTGTCGCAGCTTTGTTTACGTGTGGACTAAGGCCAAGTTAATGTGGAGGACATAACATTTGTAACTGTGTATATTTGTGTTACATTCGGATAATGCTGTGTTCTTATGACAAGGGCTGCTCTGTTGTTGTACATTGCATTTGGGGAAATATAGAACAGCTGCCAGTGAAACTATTTTCATTTTTTTTTTAAATATATATTTCCAAGAATTATTAAAAGTATAATTGTAAATGAGGAGTTTGATGGCTTGATATTTTCATGCTGTACAATTGTCTCAATGAATATATCCTCTTTATTGTGTACACACACACACACACACACACACACACACACACACACACACACACACAAATCACACTCCTATCACACTCCTGTAGTTTGTCATTATAGGCCTCTATCAGCAGTGTGGCAAAATCTCACAGCATTCGACCCTGACCCACTCACATCATATTTTATTCTCTAAAATATACAGTACATCTATAAAACACAGTTGATGAAAAAGTTGAGGGCTGATTGAACTTATGCCCAGTTCCTTTTCCATTTCAAATCAAAGTACCAATGCTCCCTGCCTGCTTTGCTTCAAGGGATTGCAGTATCAAAGCAAACTTGGTACTGCTGAGAAAGCCCCCCCAATATCTCAAAAGAAAACAATGAAGCGTAACACAGGGAGCCCGAGAACCCCCAAGGCACCGTAGTAATGAAGCGCTATCTCAATAATGTGCGCTTTTATTTTTGTTAATTCTTTTCATACATAAAAGATGAATTCATTATCTCTCATTCAGCAATCATTTCAACAGCGTTGGAAATCATTCCTATTGTATGAATTCACACCCATTCCTGTGAATTGCATGAATGTCAGTACATTTTGAATGTATTATTTCTTCTCGCCAACAGATTGAGGAAGGATGAGTAATATTCGCCAGAGGGGATGGAGATGGGGGAGTGTGCCAGCGTTGCCACAGCAACATTGTTCTTTATTGTAAGCCAAGCTTGACACAGCCCTGGTATGTTTGAACCCGCATTTGATCAGTATCCACTTTATTTTTATTTCCATCTCCCCTTCTTGGTCTCCACTGTAATCTCTGATATGGGAGACTGATAGTTTTGACAATTCTGGACCGCGTGGCGTCAACAGTGGCATGATAGGACACCGCCTTTGTCTGCCACTATCGGCCCAGCATGTCGGAATGGCTTTCTTTCTTGTCTTTTCACCGACAGACAGAGAGGCTGGCACAGAGCAAGAGGTGGTGTGGTTTATTACAGAGCAAGAGGTGGTGTGGTTTATTACATCCTATCAACACCTTTTTACATTATTCAGATCTCACACATAGAGGCTCTCTAATGTTTTCACAGCCTCAACAAAACAAGCAAAACAAACAAGAGAAAGATAGAGTGACATAAATACATATAATAAATGTATAAATGCAGGGGATTTAAATCAATGCAATGCTAGTGGGGAAAAGCTAATTTATCCAATTCCCTTGTGTTTCACTCCAGAGCCTTTTTAGAAGTGCTTCTGAAATGCCACTCACATCCCGCTGTTTATTTCTTCCCCTGGGATTCCACCAGGGAAAGACAGATTAGCTGTATTGTCCCGTTCTCTTTAGAAATGTCTGAATCAGCCCCAATCTGCCCCCAATCGCCCGTTTATTAACATTTCACTTTTTAGGCCAAGCGAGGAGAGGAGAGGAGAGGAGAGGAGAGGGGGATTGGGTATGTGTTGGAGCTAGTGCGCTGACAAAGCAGTTAAACAGGTCGAAACATGTTTTGGGGTTTGTAACAGTTCTCCCCCCCTCTGTCTTTTGTCACCTGACACATGCGTTCTCTGGCGTGGCTCATTTCCATTTCAGCTGGATAGATTTCACTCTGTTCGAAGTAGGGAAACTTTGCTTTGGCCTTGTCTATGAAGGAGAGAGAGGGAGGGAGGGAGGGGTTGGTTTTGAGGGGGAGATCACATGCGACAGTAAGCATGAGCCAGAGCCCTCAAGGTTAAGAGTAAACAGTATGGGATCCAGCCCCCGGTCCCCCAGGATACCCCCCACCATGTTATTTCAAACTCACAGCCTGTTTCCTCTGCTTCATATCCTACAGATAGCCCGCCGCTACAGCCTGTTGGCGCTGCCACTGACCTGTTCCTAGCCTGGCGTGAAGCCATTATACTCTAGCATATCCACAAGATATACACTTACACTTTGTTTCCCTATTGCCATGACTTCCTCGCACCGCCGCGCACTGTTGACATTAGCCACATGCTAGCTAGATGTTTCATGACAGCGATTTCTCGGGCCAAGGGCAGAATTTCACTGAACACCGTAGCAACCTGCGGGAAGTGACTGGACCACACTAGTTGGCTGGTGTAAACTGTACATCAATCCGTGCTCTTCCCCTCGACAGGTCATCAGTAACATTTAGTATCAGGGTTCAGGGCTAAGCCTTAGATCCTGCTGCCAGGATCACAGAATGAGGATGGGTAGAAAGGCTGATATCTGGTGTAGCGTGCGTGCGTGTGTATTTCTTTCGGTAGCCTACTGCAAAGACTTGAACTACAGACTACGTCTGTTGTTTTAAAGCGCAATTGAACTTTGATTAAACCCTCTGTAGCTTCCTTAGCTGCAAATGTTTTGCTTCCGCTGACGTTCACCATATACAGTATTAACCCCTCATAGTTGTATTCATCCGCCACCCACACACGTTTATTAAAATCAAACTCAAACCATGTCTACATAGCTGGTCTCGTCTCTACTGGTAGAATGTATTCTCAAGTTACTCCAGTTGTTGTCAAATTTAATTTAAGGTTTATTTCAAATCCCAAACAAAAATATATCATATACTGTATATCATTATAAATTAAAACACTACAACAAAACAACCTGGTATAGCTTGGAAACGCATAGGCTACTACCAGTAGAGCCAGTGGTCAGCTTTGTAGTCATGGTATGTTTTTGAGAAACAGTGAAATCAATGGCAGAGGGGATAATTAATGTCAGTGGGATGATGCAATTTTGAGGTAAGGGTTCAAGGGGCAGTTGAGGGTTCAACTGCCCTTAACAAAGTTCAGTTCCACTTTAACTCTGCTCTGCCCCTTCTTGCCAACAAATACCAACTACCCCTTGAATGTGCGGATTCAAATGGTTACGACCTACATCGAAACAAGGATACACCACATTTGTGTTTTTTTTTTAAGTATGCCGTTTGATGATGATTACTACCATGATGCACCAGGCAGTAATTGGTTCTATCTATTTTAAGATGTTTCCTGACAGAATATATGCAACATTTAGCAGGGGGTCCAGGGCAGCGTTTGATCTGGGTGCCAACCCCTTGTGCACTTTCTCTATCCCTCACCCTGCCCTGGAGCTACCCTGGCCTGCACTTTGGAGTTTGGCTGCCCAACTTGCCCCCTAGTCTCCAGCCCCTAGTATAGTGTTACAAAACAGTGTGTGTGTGTGTGTGTGTGTGTGTGTGTGTGTGTGTGTGTGTGTGTGTGTGTGTTTTCAAGTATTAATAGTCTATCCACATTCATGTCCACACAACTTTTAATCAGTCACAATGTCTACATGCCATACAACATAATACAAGGATACAACCAAAGTACATAAGAAAAAACAGGGTTTGGTAAAAGGAAATAAGAGGAGACCACACTAAGAAAATAAAAGGAAAGGCTAATAGGTACGTTTTGAATGAATGCTTTTGAATGATTTTGCTGCCCTCAGATCTAATGGGAAACTGTACCTCAGTCTGGCTCTTCATGAGCTAAAAGTAGCTATAGCCTCGCCAAAAGTCAGTATTTTAGGAAAGGCCAGTACACGAGTGTCTGTAGAACATCTTAAATATTCACCAAAGTTTAACAATACAACTATTCCACACACCAGCATACCCACATATTTTATAATTCCAACCACAAATTATAGGTTTCCAGTTATAAAAATGTGTGTGCCTGGTCTTTTCTACAACAATTTGGAGGTGCCACATCTGCTGTGGCTGTGCACGTGCCAACCCTCCCACTTCCTCACGTTCAGGGCCTCAGAGCAACAAGCAACAGTGGCCTAATAGAGAACAAGTGTCTGGTCTGCCCCCGGACGGAGGCATTTCTAATTGAGCATATTTGGGTTTCAGTCTCACCGCTGCTACCTTTCACTTAATAGAAGGCCCCAAACACATGAGCCTTCAATTTAAAAAGGCAGCCCTGTGAGGAACCCAGTCTCCCGCGGTCGGAGTAGAAATTTCACAGCTTTAAAAACATCTTTGAAACAGGCAGGATAGAGTTCTCTCCTCTCCCTGTACTATTTGGGTTTTTCCATACACTAGTTAACGTGTGTGTGTGTGTATGTGTAGCTAGCTCCCCTGGCGTTGTTCCCGCAGCCTTGGGGACGACGAAGCGAATAGTCCTCGATGCCTGGGGCCGCAGCTGTGTGGCGATCCAGTTACGATCACATGACGCTGCTTGGCCGCTGGAGAACTACCTCTGCAATATTAGAAACCAAAGCAGACCGCAAGAACAATCTTACAGTCACCTCTCTTCCTCAGTATCTCCCTATAACTCTGTCTGACTTTTATTCTACGGCTTTGCTAACACGATCTCTCAGTTTCCGAGTTTCTTTCTCATCCTTGTAATCCCCTTAGGCGTTGGCTAATGACACAAAAATGAATATGTGGGAGATTAATGACAAGGAAGAGGGGAAAAGATAGTGGATGTTCTGTGGTTGTTTCATGAGATAACATTAATTAGCATACATCATCAGAAACAACACCCCAACATGATGAATGACTACACTTTGCTTTGAAATCGCATCAATCAGCGCCTCGCGTAAACCTCCACAGTTTAATACCCCAGCACCAACATGGCAAATGCCAGGCACGTCAATGAACTCAAACCAAGGGTGGCAGCAACAACATCCAAGAAAAAATACCTCAATCCCTCCACCCTCCGACCCATTAGGGTGGTATTTATCCAGCTTGGTTCGGCTTTTATTCTGTAGAATGTTCTAGAAACCCCAAACCCAAATGATTCCATTGACCACTCTCCCACTCCTAGTAATTCAATCCACCCCAGTGTTATTCATGTCCTGATCTGTAAACACCCATATGCTAACATACTGGCACCTTCTTAAGAGTGATTGATTATCTCTGAGGCCTAGTCCTGTAAAGGGAATGCATAGCAGACTTAATGACATATAAAACTGTATTTTGATATCAGGTTGGGAGCACTTTTGTAAAAACAGCTGGCAGGGCAGAGCACTAGGAGGGTGTCGCTCGCACTTGAGTGAAGTGTCAGAAGAAGGGATTCGATGACAGGAGAAATACTGTATATTTCTAGCCAGCTATCCACGGTATCTAGGCTAGATGTAAGCTGCCCAGGTCAGCACTACGTTTTAAAGCATTTACTTTCGCTGTTAGTAGGATTGAGTTCACAGACAAAGCCCTCTGCCATCTCACTGCCAAAACCAAGACGTAGGATCAACATTGAGGGGGGAAAGATGGTTGTACAGAAAATACAATTGAGTCTAGTTTTTTTACACTGCGAGTAAAAAACACGCAATTACGCACGGCTCTATTTCAGGGTGTTGGTTTGACTGCACTGATGGAAAACCAGGCCTGTCGCTTCCAGAAAACCACATCCTGATGGTTATTAAGCATTTTCTGCTTGAAAGGTAACACTTCCTCACATTGAGATCTATGTCGGGCATCTGTCGTTTTGGTCAATCCTAAATGTGAATTATCTAGAAAACTACAATCCATGCTAGAACTGACTGGTCAGTTTTTAGATGCATTTCCATAAGAATCCAGAAATTTGGGCTAGATCAACATTAATGCATTAGAGATGGGCATTCATGTGGAAACATCCTTAGTGTCATCAGTTCAGTAGACTAGTCTTTAGGCTTACGGAATCCCTTAAGATTCGGAAGAGAAGCTAATTTATTCTTTATTGCCTACTGCTGTACTTTAGGCTTTCTAATGTATGTATGTTTTCTCTAGCTAACTACCTAGGAAGTTGTTAGAATTGGTTATTAATGTTGCATAAACAGGGTGACATAGGGTAAAGTAATTTGAACAATAAAACAGGTGCAATCCACAGTGCATGGTTAAAACTGTATCTCGCTGGATTTAGCGCTGTTGATGTTAAATTTAAAGAAGAAGGGAAGAACAGGGTGTTACATTCTGGTAAACAAACAAATAAATAAGCAACACGATAAATAAAGTATATGGAAGATAAATTAGCCCCAGAGTTGGCCTACCTGTAAGCATCCTTGAGCAAGATGCCTAACCGCTGTCTGTCATGTAATAGCACCATGCAATTGTAAGTCGCTTTGGATAAAAGTGCCTGCTAAATGACCTAATAGTAATTGTAATTGTAATAGAAAGGCAGACAGACAGCACATTAAACAAGAATGGGAAACTCAAATTCCCATCACGGGAGTGATGGGAATTCCCATCTTGAACACTCAACCCACAAGCAGGATCTGTTTAATGAATGATGCAAATACGTTTAATCTCTGATGTATTGCATTCCGAATAGCTGGAACACCCAATAAACCAGGTTACCGACAGCAGGTGAACCCAGATGAAATGTTTTAGAAATAAGCATGTCTTTCTCTCACACTCCCTGTGTTGACACACACACATTCACATACAGTTCACAAAAGCCGTGTGTAAACCTCTCAACAATGGGAGTGGAGCACAGTGACTCTTTCTAACCAGCTCCAGGTCAATTTGACTATTTCCTTGTCAGCGTTGATTTCTTTATTTCCCTCTCCATGCACACACACACACACACACACACACACACACACACACACACACACACACACACACACACACACACACACAC
>JAODLI010027789.1:0-20378 GCA_027575585.1 Percopsis omiscomaycus | reverse complement strand
CAATTAAATTAATTCTACAAAGACCATATATTTCTCTCTGTTCCAGTGTGGGTTATTACTAAATTTTTCCATAACAGCTTCTCAGCATGAACATACCAAACAATACACATCACTGAAGCACAAAAATGTGGGGATTTTTATCCACTGCCTATATATCTGTGGCAGGCCACAAATGTGGGTATATATGCACGCAAGTGCCTGTGTGCATGATTAGGGATATATATATACAGTATATATACACTGTATATATATATATATATATATATATAAAACCGCAAACCCCCAACAAGCTGGGGGTTTGGGGGCTCATGGGTGCAGAGCCATGAGTTACAACGTATAATGTGCGCCTCATTCCCATTGGCACATCTGACAAAATGATGAAATGTGGTGAAATGTCTACTCTAAATTCAGCAATAGGTCATGAGCCCAGTGATTCTAACAAAATGGCAAGTCTACGCTGCTTGCAGTTCAGCTCAGCGTGCCGGAGCCCTTTATGCTCTGATTGGCTCTCCGGATATGCTGACTCAGGTGCCATCTCACCTCTTAATGAGAAGTGACCCACATACTGTTTTTGGCTCAGCGGAGGTAGGAGTCTGCAACCTGTGAGTTTTGTTAGAAATTGTCTATTGCCCTCCACACAGCATCGAGTATGTATGATAATATGTACGTATGACTCTTTTTTTAACTCTTTCTAACCCAACTCTTTCAGTCCCATCTACTCTCTCTTCGCAACACACACTGTTACAGGTGTGAGTAACAGCAGGCCAGCAGGCAGAAAAGAAACGTTCATGTCTACACACTCACAGGGAACGTTATAATGAATATGAATGAATCATCCTATAAAGTTGCACCAGGAAAACAACGGTTAACACTTGTTCCCCGATTGAAGTTTACTATTCTGCAACTTGCATCTTCTTGATGTAAGCTAACTTATCCTAAAGTTAGTTGCATACCAATTACATTAGATCATTGAATGTTTGTTTTCTTTGGAGAAGTTAGGTCACTGCAGTAGCGAAGAATTATGGTCCAGGAAAAGGCAGGAGGTAGAGAATAAGAGAATAATGCACTAAACTAAATAAAACATATTGGAGCAATTGTAATAAATGAAAACTCCGTAATAAAGAAACATTAATCAATTACGGGAGAACCAGGACTTAAAACTTAAGACACATTAAGGCAATATAAGCAAAACGTCCATTATTCAAATATCAGGTTTATTCTAATGTATTTCAAAGCTCTTTGACAACGAACCCAGCTGTACAGAAACTGAAATAACACGTACTGCATTTGATTTGGGTTTGTGCCATGCAGTAACTAATAGTTAGACACAGGGAAACCAATTGTGAATGACTCACTTTCACATGTAAATTGTCTTTTTTCATTTGCTGAAAGCCCCAGTGTATCCCAATGTGTGTGTTTGTGTGGGTGTGGGTGTGTATGCAAGCATGCTGATATGCCCTACATCCCCCCTGAAAGAAGAAAACTGTATTTTGGGTCTAATATTATTTGCATTCACTCTTATGGAGCTGAAAGAGATTGCTTTCTGCATTAAAATGAGGCCTTTTTTGAGTAAAAATGTGATTGTTTCCTGCTCGGAATAATCGTTCCACATGAAAATGAGATCGACTATCTGAGGTGTCGTTGACGTGAAAAGCGTCAATGTTAATTTGTTGAGATATGGTCGGCTTAGCTTTTGTGCGAGGCGGCTGAAACTTTCCAGTAATACATTTTCTGAAATGCCTCAGCTATATAGACAACTGCATTATTCATAAAGCTCACGGCAGAAGAGGAAACATTAATTATTGACGTTGCATTGGTATCCCCAAATCAGACAAACGGAAAGTTTCGAAGGACACATTTCTGAACTCTCAAAAGTCTTAGTATAGTAGGATTCATATGTCTGTTATATGCCATTGTGAGTCCACATACACACACTGTACATCACTTTGATGAAGAGATGGAGTTCTTTCAGAGGAAGAAATCGGGCAATTAGTCGTGCTTCCTTTTTATCCCGGGTTCTTTTGTGCAACAGTGGCAATAACAATGAACTAAATACTCAGTGGGATATATGTGACTAGTTGCTTACTGAGTTTTGGCATCATTTTCCCCTTGTCAACTCTCTATATGTAAGGAGTTTTTCCATTTTCTCCACTTTTGTTTTTGACATTTGTATATTCCTCACACGTTATCTGTCTGTATCTGTCTATCAATCTTTTTCATTCATTCACCCAATTTTGCGCTGTTCTCTTAAGTTCTCTATTCACCCTTTTCTATGTGTGTGTGTTTCTGGCACTAATTCACATAATCATACCCTGTCAAAAACAACTAAATTGTCTCATCAGAAAAAGATTCAGCCTTGGAACAAAACAGCAATATGTTCTTATTTTTCCTGCAGGCATTGGAACATCTAGAAGAGAGACCAGACTTTGTTGAAGCCAGTCTTTACCCCCTGCTTCAACCAGCTAAAAGCTTTAGCATTTGAATTCAAATGGCTAAAGTCACGGCCTCCGAGTGCCTGTTATTACATTTTCTACTGTATTGGCCCCCGAAGCCAAGCGCTGCGTTTCAAAAGACGGAATTGTTTGTTTGATTGGTTTTCTCCAACTGGGATGAAATAATTGAATCAAGACCTCTCTGCGTGCGTTTAGACACAGATACGGCGGCGCTTATTATCATGGCAAGCCGCCGACAGTGTCGCGGTCTGATGCCGTTTCCGCAAGCGGGCACATGTAGACTCAAAGGTGCATAAACACGTACACATAAACACGTACGCACGCACATGGGGCAATTACAATCCAATTTCATTTTCACCAGCGTGCCAGTGCTGAGACGTGACACATCATCTCCCTCTGCAGAGCGAGGACGTTTTTATAGGAGAAGATTAAATAAATTAAAGAGTAAAAGATTTGGGGAATGATACAGCGGTGAAAACTCAAGCCGGAGAGCAGGAGACCTGACGAGGCCACATCGACTAGACGATAACAAATCAGATGTGAAAAGGAAATGCAGACAAAAGCCGTGTTGACTGAGAACAAAAAAAAAGGTCAGATTCAGTGATAAAGAAATGGAAGGAGAAAAATGTTTTCGGCTGTCAATGCACAGCCATTAGTAGTATGTTAGTTGTTTTCAGCAAACCATATACCTTTCAAAATAATAATTTGGTGATTTCAGTTGTGCATTCAATTTGGCAGGTATAAAATGTGTTAAAAGCAATGCATAATTAGGATCAAGAAATATCTATGGCTTTTGCATAGCTTTGATGCCAAACCAGTTACTTCTAAGGGTAGGTGCGCTTCATAATAGGTGAAATTTACCGTTGCCCAAAAATGCAGTTTACTCTTCCCGCAAACTCTTCAGGAACGTCTTCAATGGGGCGGTTAACTTTTGTTTTGTTCGCATGAACATTAGGCGCTGTGCCAAACAACACAACCTGATAGGACTAACTGGTTGTCAGCGCAACCTGGCCACTGTCTGCACTTAACCATATGGCCGATATCTCTTATGCTCTCGGCATAGAAGTAAACACAAACACACACACAACCATTACTCACATCTCCCCCTCCCACCCCCCCTCTATTGTCCAGCGAGCCCTTATCCCCTTTCTCCCTTTCCCAGTTGTTTGCCTCCCTTCACGCCTCTCTCTGCCACAGGCAGGCGATATCCTGCCGGAAGTTCAGTTCCCTCTGAAGAAAATCCCCGTCGTCTGCTATTTCACAATCAGCTGCTACGTAAGCCTTTCGCCACTGCCTACCTTCGGCAGAGAGGCCTTCAGTGTTTAGTGATGCGGCAGGGATGTGTCTGTGGATCGTCGAGGCAAAGGATCAGCCGCAACGACTTAAAAGCAACATTCAGCAAGTGTGCATGACTTCAGCAGAAAATGTTATCGAGTAAAACCACAAAAGGCTAAACAGGCACTGTGGCCAAAATGCATACACACACACACACACACACACACACACACACACACACACACACACGAATATCGGTGCAGCTGTTTTTAATTTATTTAATTTCACCGGATTTCATGGAGTTACAAAACACAAATTCTTAGTGATATTTAAAAATACTAAAATATTATGCATGCATACACTACGTGAAAGACCATGCACAAGAAAGAAGGATTTAAAATACTGCCAATACTCAGTTTTACATACTTTTTTTTGAAGAGCAAATTAAAAAGGTGACCCTGAAGATATAATTTTTAAAAAAGTTTTATACAGGAAAAGTTAGTCTGTTTCATTATCTCCTAATTCGGCGAAGTTATTTGATTAAATAGGACAACTGACACAAGAAACAGTAGGGGGAAAGTGTCAAAATTCCCCCCCCTCCACACACACACACACACACACCTATTCAGCTGCATTTTTATTGCAAACAGCTTGCTAATTTCCCCTGCATGGCTGCAGGCAGCTTGCTATCACCCACCACCACCACCCCAGCTCCACCTTAAATCCTGTAACCGTACCATGGTGTACTGCAGCTGTATAGCAATGTTGCTGCCAGCTCTGTTGTGTTTCCTCCATGGGAGGTTTTGTGCTGCCTCCCTGCTCTATGTTTGCGTGGGTGGCCAGGGACTTTTCTCCAGAACAGAGTCATACAGCCAGACGTAACTGTCTGCTTTCAGTCTGTTAATAAAGACACTCTTTAATGGAAGGTCCGGACTGTATTCTACAAGCACCGTAGGCTACAGTTTTACGCTAAGGCATGTTAGTTTCAGAGGGGCGCATCAAGGAACAGTTACAAAGTTAAGATTATTTATTCCTTCTAACAAAACAAAGACGACTTTCTGCTCAGTTAAATATTGCAATGTTGCAATTGCAATGCAGTCACTTCTCAAGGCTTAAGCAGGCAATTTTGATGTCATTTTAACCTGTCTAATTGCGTGGTATGACCATACAGACACGCAGATACAAAGACACGCTATCTTTAAGCGTAAAATACTGATGCCCTCTTTCTACTGAATTAAATTATACCATAGATTAAATTATGGACACAACCCTCTCTCTCTCTCTCTCTCTCTCTCTTCCACACACACACTCTTCATATATTGTGCTTGTGTCCTGCAGAGGAGAGGGTAAATTAGATCAAGTTTACAAAGGCAGAAAGCCTGTGTCAAACCTGTCGCTCACTAATCAAATCCCAGCACTACACATCTGATGGCCTGCCAGATAACTCTTAACAAATAGTTTCCTATGCTGTGTGTGTGCGTGCGTGCGACAGTGGCTGTGAGATAAGCAGAGTGGGTGTGGTTATCTGGCCGCGTGTAAGAGAAAGAGCTAATCATACAATATATTTTCATTACTGAAACAAGGAAAATGTCCGTCACATCAGTCTGTTCTTCAACTGCCACAAGTCTCTCTTTATTTCTTAGCTGTGTTCTGGTTTCCATTTCCCTATTTTTGGTTCTTTTGGTTCAGTTTAGGCATTAAACTGCTACACAGTATACTGTATACCATAATTAAAGGTTAAGGTGAGGATAAGATATGGATGTAGGCCAGGCCTATGGAAGTAGCCAGAAGCAAAGAAAACCAAAAAAATACCTCACCAAACGCATACACAATGAGGATTTTACACTTGTGTCTATGTTTCTGTACCAATTCCAATCCAACACAATCCATAGAAAGTCCCTATTATGATAAATGACTTATCTACAGGCCCAAACTTCAATCTTTCTCTCCCGCGTCTTATCTCTGACTCACACACACAGCGGTACAAGCACGCCTCAGAGTCTTCGCACAAAGGACTGCCATCTTTCAATGAGATTTCAACAAGACCTCTAAAATCTGGAATTCATAATGATACGACAAATGAGGACCGTTGAGAGAGGCATGCACAATGGAAGGAGGACAAGGAGACCACTTGAGGGATAGGTTTTGGAGCCAAAGTGGTTTGTCGCTCGAAACAGCTGCACAACAGTGTCTTCGAGTTTCACTATTGAAGAGACTCGGAAATGTAAAGGCAACTTAGAAAACAACAATGTAACATTAACAAACTAAAGCCCAAAACAAATCCAAACCATTTTAATTGCTAAATGCAAAAAAAAGTTACCATGCAATCCAGTGTGTGCTTCTTCATACTGTGCAAAAAATCGCAATAGGGAGTACTCAGGTGAAACCAATCAACATACTGAACACAACTGCCAAAACTAACAACACAGGTATTCTCTATTCTATTTATTTTTAAAAGTATGCGTTGGATATTTGTACAGACTTCTGGTCTAAACTATATAGTAATTAGTACATTATTTATTATTACATAAAATACATGCCCACAGCAAGCCTAATCAACATGCAAGAATAATTAGCGAATGCGAGAAGGAAATATCATGCAACTTTGCACAAAAAAATTATTTTCTCCTGACCATAAATCCCTGTATGTCCATTGAGGTGTGAAGAAGCTGGAATGAGATTGCCCGCTGCAAGATGTAAACAGTGGAAGCCAGGTTTAAACAAATCTAAGCCTAAGAATGTACATGAATGTCACAACGATGTGGTATTTTCGGTTATTACAAGTCAGCTGTTAGAATATTAAATGCTAGCAGAATTTAGGCTGCTAGCATTTAATGACTGTGTGAGGAGTGAATGATAACTTTCGAGTAATGTACTAAAAATGCATAAGTAAAGTAACCTTATGACATGATGCTGTCCATATTCTAGGAGAATGTTATTTGCTTGCAAAAACTGGTTTTAACCAGTTCAACTGCTGACAAATGTCCTAATTGTAAGTCACTTTGGATAAAAGCATTTGCTAAATGCTGTTAATGTAAAAATGTAAAATGGTATGCAGGGGGAGGTCAGTGATATGTCACAACTGGTAAACTCGGGTATAATGGATCTTGAGTTCACCGCTGGTATTTTCGACGAAGACTAGCCGAATGCACCATAGGTTCTGGAAACACCTCATGAACACTAAATGGTTGATTCCGTTCCACAATTCTTTGCACCTTCTTCTAGGTTTTTCACAGTGCTGGCATCCAAGTTGATTGCTTCAGTAGCGCCATCTAATGAGTAGTTCACATATGGTCATTTACATGTCAATTAAAGCTGGTCCCTCCCTCTGGAGCCCTTATTAGCATCATTGACAAACCTGTTGTAACTGTGTGCACTCTTTCATATGATTGACAGGCAAGATGGATTTGCCAGACCAATCAGGGAAAAGAGGCCCTGACTGGTCAGAATTCTCACAGAGCATTTCACTCACTGATTGCTGACGGATGTCTATGCAAACAAATTACACAAAAGTTATAGCTCTAAATCTTACCTACAGCAGCTATAAAACAATAATTTGTTGTTGTGGAAGTTGTTTTTTTCAGTACACTGGGCATACTGCAAAGTGTGCAATATAAATGCACTCCAATAGTACATTGTACCTTGTGTATATCTAGATTTAGACACACTACAAAATTAGTTAGTCCACTAGCTACGGGGCATCGCTTCGAGACGTAAATATAGACAATTCTTCACAAGGGAGTTTTCACACAAGAGCCTTTTTCCACCCCTAAACCCACTGAGGTGTTTGATGAAGAAAGCTAGGAAGCCAAATGGAAGTTCGGGCAAGACACATAGCCAATCCAGCTGAGATCAGAAACTGAGCCTCTGCCCCCAAACCGAGATTGACTTCTTACTTTTGCTGAATCCTGTGAAAAAGGCCTGATAAAGTCTGTATATCTCCTATGTAGTCTATATCTGCGTATGAGAGCCCTTCCCCATCAACACAACTGGAGACAGACAACAAGGCATGTGAGCCTGTTCACACAAGGACATTTCTGGACTTTCCCTCCTTCAATGGGCACTATGATGTACAATTATGTCATATGAACCTAATTTACATTGTCTAATAATCTCTGTGTATAAATATGTGATGCAGGGAAAGTACAAACTTCTTTCGTGTGAGCATGCACACACACACACGTTCACATTTTCCTTCATAGGGAAAGACATTTTCCCGCCTTTTTTGGTGAGTTTATTACTCGCCAAAAATGGTGTTCTTCTATTATCCACAACATCTCCTGTGCTGATTGGGTTGTTAATTTTGTTTATATTATCCTCTCCTCAGCTTTGTCTATATTATCTGTGGGGGAGATGGATTTTAATGTCCCAGTTTATATTGTCTTAATCCAAAAACTAACTGCTGCATAAACTCACATAACCTCGCTCTGGTAGGCTTAATGATAACGGAATAAATCTCTCTCAAACACGTATAACAAAATGTGCATATTTTTTAAAAACTATATTAAATTTAACTGAAAATAGAAAACAAATCAATTTGAAATGATCCTGCGACCAATTAGAAGGGTCCCCACCCAAAATTTGAAAACCACTTTCCTATAGAGGAACCGCTAACACAGCACCCTGTGATCACCCGATGCTGAGAGGCTTCGCTGGCTTCAAATGGGGTCGTGTCTCCCCCGTGTCTGCTCTCTCTCTTCCTGTGCAAAGTGCACACAGCTGCACTTCTTCATATGTTTTGTTTTGTTTTCACCCCGCAGTCGGTTTTACATATCAAAAGGCCCCTACAGCCCATGTTTTGTGTAACAGTGTGTGTGAGAGAGAGAGAGAGAGAGAGAGGAGGGGGTATGTCCACTGCTGGAGAACGCGGTGGTCATCTAACAGAGACAAAAACAGACACAGTGCCCCTGGTAGGGAGTCTCTCCCACTGGGCTGGCTGTTGCGGCCTAACTGTTTCCATCACAGAGCTACAGGCCTACATCTGCCCCTGCTGCGCTCGCTCTCCTTGGAACTAGCTAGACGACAGCTTTCGCCACAGCCCGGGTTCCCAACCCCACCCTACCCCCTAAACCTTGTTTTGCATCCAACCTCCATTAGCGCGCTGCTGGCCAATCTCTGTCAAGTGTAACTCCCAGCCAGAAGGTCGTGGGTTCAATCCCCGGAGGTGGCCTACCTGTAAGCATCCTTGAGCAAGATGCCTAACCCCTATCTGCTCCATGTACAAATGTACTAATTGTAAGTCGCTTTGGATAAAAGCGTCACTGTAAATGTAAATGTGTAACAAAGCTGCTGTGACTATGGACTGAAAGCCCCTGTCCCTGACCAATTGGCTGAGAGAGAAAAGAGCAGAACTTAAATCCAACTGAAAACAACAGGTGAGTGCAGTAGATGGGGACTACTGGAAGCAGTCAACTTTATGTCAGGTGGGATATCACCTTACAGTTTAGCTTTTAAACTGTAATAGTAGATGTAACTTGTGCAATTTGTGACATTTTAGGATTATAGCGCTTTTATAGGCCAACCCGAAAAAACTAACTAATTAACTAATTAACAATAAAATGTAGGACTTTTAGGACCTTTAGCATGTTTAGGACATTAAGTATTTAAATAAGTCTTATTCTAATGTTTCATTACATAAACTTCCAATATTCCAACATAGAAGCCAACGTTACCCTGTTGTCATGGTAGCATTTGCCTCTTCATATTCTCTGCCTTTCTCTCTCCATCATCACGCATAAACATAAACCAATCCGATCAAATGATTGATGCTCACATGATGAACAGCACAACACACCACAATGAGAGTGTCAAGAGAGTAAAATGATTATAAAGCTGTGCAGGTGCTCCTAGTTGAATCAAAAATTTTCGCCTGGCAGAAAACAAGCCACAGCATCTCACTTGTTATAACTCCTCCGATGAGGCTATGTCTTCACCTCGACTTGCTGTAGACGGATTATCGTTAAACTTGGTGGAAAGGTTCTGCATGAACCAGTGTAGTCAAAGGGCATGCTAGCGTACCACTGTTTCCACTTTTGATGTGTGTGTGGAGGCTCCAAGGGCCATCATGCGTGCATACCTTTGTAAAGGACTTTGGTCCTGTTTGAATGTTCTAACATTGTTTAATTGTTGTTGTATTTATTGCTTATTTGTGTTTTTACTATTTATTCAACTGTATTCTAAATATGAAATGTCCGATATGAATTGTTGAAGTCTACCAGTATTACATTTCCCTCTAACATATGACCCGTTTGGTCATGTGCGTGCTAATGCTTGAGAAGGTTTCTGTTGATTTCATTGCTTGGTAGGCATAGTAAGAGCACACCTATCTTCACCTATCTTACTGTATCATAGACATGAAATGTCCTGTTTGTGTAAGTCTGTCCTGGTTAATGACTAATGATGTACCGTGACACAGATGAGGTACCGGTACGTCTTGCATTAATGTGTAGTGATGTTTGTGCACCTAACTGTAGAAGGCCTGGAAAAAAAAGTGTCCGCTAAATGCTGTGAATGTAAATGTACCGTAGTCTCGGTTTCATAACCGTTCCACCCCTGGACTTGCCATGCTATCCAACGTCAGGTTCTCCACCACTGAAGTGGAAATGATTGTCACTTGACAAGACATCTAAAGCGTGACATCTTTGTGTATTAGTAGACTACATCATATCAGCTCTGCTTACAGTATATGTGATGTAGGCTGCCAAACCGATGCTTGTAAGGTTGGATGCATAAACGCTCCAGACATGTTGCTTCTGTGTGTGAGCAATTGATGTGCCTCGCTGTAAACCAGCCAATCAGAGCAGAGCTCATTAAATATTTCATGAGCCCACCAAAAAAATTGGATAACAGCTCGTTTCATTCTAGGGCCAAATCGTATGGTTGTAAATGGGGGTGTAAAACCGTATCTGGGCCATTTTTGCCCTAACCAAAGTCACATACCTTCTATGTAGACATCAGAGAACAATATCAAATACAGAATAAATGCATTCTATTGCCCCTTTAAATCTGAGACCTAATTTCCCCCTCCTGCTACATGTGTGAGCTGCATACTTTTTTCAACCCTGATGGTGAATTGAGTCCAAATATGTGCACGTGATTAAGCCCGTAGCATCAAAATCTCACTCCAGCCAGGTACCCAAAGTAGGCAACCATGTACAGCTGTATATTTTATGTTCAACAAGAAGTGAAATCTTAAATCTGCTATGTTAAGTCCCTTTTTTTAGTGTTGAGTCAGAGGGGCAGGAGATTGCAACAGCCACAGAGTTAAAACCACAGCAATGAAATCCAACAGCTGAATGACACAAATGGAAATGACACCATTCGTCAAAATCCCTCTTAAATATGACAACTCACAGGATCTTGAAAAAGATAAAGAGAGAGGTCCTGGGGCAAATAAAGTATTTCTTGACGACCAACAAAACTGGAAGACGCTGAATAATTAGGAAGCGGTCTTATTTAGACATCAACAATGACGTTGTTTGCCATATATAAACATATGAAATGTCAGAGGGCACCAAAAATTTAAACAAGACAAAGAGACAGGAATCTGTAAGAGTGTGTCTTCCTTGGTGACTGACAATGCCCTGCAGCGTAATAAAGAGAAGGTTGGGCTCGCACCACAATCTGCCCCACTTCTGTCACTAAAACTTTACCCGTCATCTCACAGCACACTTCCCCTTCATCTAAAACAGATGCTGTCATTTCCAGTCAGCGGAGACGGCGGCTCAAGAGGAAATACGGAAGAAAGAAAGATGAAGGTAAAAGGCAGGAGAGAGGGAGAATTATACAGAAAGGAGAATGTGACGAGGATCACAGGATTGAAAAGACTCCCTAATCTCTATTTATTTTGTCTGAGGGAATTCCAGAAGTTGAGAGGGTAGGGAAAGGTTGAAATGAAGCAACAGAGTGAATGGGGTTCTGGCAACAGCTGGGAGTGTACAATTTACTTCAAGTAGCTGTGTGTATTGTACTCGTTCTCCACTATTGTATAACTATTGTATAAAGCAAGGCTAAAGCCACCCATCATCACTGTCTTTACAAGAAATAAATGCCACAGATAATAACCCACAATTTTCCATAGAGCCATCATTAGTAACGATGAGCACAGCTGTGAAAGTTTCCAAGGCTGTGAGCTCAGAAAATCTATTTTTAAATACAGGAGGACAGAGAGGGAGAGAAAAGTCCAGGTAGGAAAAAGAACATATGTACACTATATGCTCCTAGTTGAGGAAATGAAAACTCATATTGCTGCCTGAGCAGATACGATATATCCATCATCTGGGTTTTAAATTTGGAAATAATTTAATTGGGCCCGGCATGAACTGTGGCGTGAACTGACACTTATGTGTTTTCAGACTTTTTAAATTGTGTCTTGTCTGGGACTATAGATAACTGGCCAAAAAAAACATTTTTCTGTCTATTCTATGTGCTAACGCTAATTAGTGTGTCAAACTGCAATTATTATCTATTTTTATTTCATGTTCTTGTGAATATTGAAGTTTAAAATCCTTTCCTTCTTGACTCTTCTTTTTGAAACTGTTGTGGTTGTTATATTTATTATTTGCTGGGATTTTTTATGGGGAAGTATCGATTGTACAATAAAATTAAACTTGTTTTGGCAATGGAAATGTAGGTAAGAAATCGAAAAAAAATGTTTTTTACTTTACAATTTCACTTTCACAAATTCCCTAAAAGTCCGTCTCTGTGGAAGTTACCCTCAAAACCAAATCTTTTTAAGTGCTGAGGCCAGCACATGAGTCAGAATGGAAAGCCAATTTATTGATTTAGTTCTAAGGGAGTCACTGAAACACACAAAGTAAACCATTCCACTCTTCTCTTTTTTTATAATTTGTCAGTTCATCTATTCTTCAATACCCTGTTACATTCATTCATTTTTATAATTTGCTACTATCTCTCACCATTAAGCTACACACATTGTCAGAAGGTTTACGTTCACAATGTAAATCTTCAATTCAATAAATGCCATGAACATTGACTATAATGTACCAAAGAAAATACGGTGGTGGTGACGAGGCTTGCGAGCATCACAATATAATCACAATATAATAATCTTACAATGTCTTGTTTTTTTCACAATAAGTGGTTTAGCATTGGTGCAACTGATTCTGGAACAATGACTTTGGAGGGGGCTATTAAAGGGCCCCTATTGTAACACATGTAGGATTGTGTTGTCTGAAAGGAAAGGACTGGACTAATTTGGAAAGCTGACCTAAACCAGTCCTCCCTCTTCCAGTCCAATAGCCAATCAAGGGAGGACATGTGGCCAAACCAACTGAAGGGAGATCAAAATGACAGTTGGAAATTGGAATGATATGGGGCCTTTATGTACCACCCATCTGTTCAGCAACACACACACACACACACACACACACACACGCACATGCACACACAAAGCGTCTTACCTGTATATCTTGTATCTTGTAGAAAATCCCTGCTGAAACCTCTCGTTGAACTCTGTGTACTCGGGGCAGCGGTGGAACGGTCCCTTTTCTGACAGCAGCCAATCCAGTTGCCCCCTGCTCTGCCTCGCATTGAAGCCCCATGACAAGGAGGATGAGGAAGAGGAGGAGCCAGGCGGCGTTTTCCCCGCCTGTCCCCCACTGCCCACTAGCTCAGCCCGGACGGACCACAGCAGCCATAGTGACGCCCATAAAAACCATAGCAGCATCAAGGAGGGCGTCGACCATCTAGCAAGGGGGGCGGAGCCATGGGAGCACCTCTCTTTTCTCATTGGCCAAAGAGTTGCCATGGTCCCGGTGGTGGTGTACTAGGGCACCTGGCACCGGCATTTCTTCTGACAATAACCTCCCACTGGCCTGAAGGTAGAGAGAGAATCAGAGGAAAGACAAAGGTGGTGACAGAAATTGAGTGAGAGAAAGAGAGAGAAAAAAGAAATAGAACAGATTTAATGACACATTTTTAGCATTTTAGTAAATATTAGCATTGGTATGGGTCTTTCTAAGCCCCAGTGAAACAGCATGACTGTACTGGTTAGTACAGGCATGGACAAATGGTGCCGGTCAAAGTAGGTGTGTCTGAAAAAACACAAGTGCATCACTAACATTGGGGTATAATTGTGAGAAAGGGGAAAATTAGACAAGAATTGAGTGGAACACATGTTAAAATAGCATATGCAAATAAACCTCATGATTCCATTTAAGTAAGGGGAGCCTTCCAACATGTGTCTCTGAAAGATATGAAAGATGCTGCCAGAGTGTTTAAGCAAGCATAAATGTGTTTTAAATTGCATCCTTTAAGAAATGTTCACAGACAATATCTGCTTTAAAAAATAGTCAATTTTAGATAGTTTTCCTTTTGGCACTAAATAAAGGCCATTGACCCAAGAGCATGTAAACCAAACCATTGCAAAATGACTTAATAATGAAATAATAATGTCTTTCTATCAAAGTCAGGGGGTATCTCAGCTATCTTCGTTTGACAATAAAAATGTTCGACGGCATCGATGGAATTGGAATCACCTTTCTGCGAGGTCAAAAGTAAAGTGAAGTCATATCTATTTGTAATATAGATATTATATCAGTCGCTGTACAGGGCCACATTTCACAGAGAAAATCAATCAACCTTCTGACCTTCTAACTCGATATAGACCCAGAAAATAAAGGAAAGAATGAAAGAATGGAGAAGGGTCATCACATTATAGAGCACTAGAATACATGGACAGTGTAAAAGTCCAAACCTAGAGCTACGCACAGGCACAGGTGTGGCTGATATTTTGACAGTACCTGCCACACCAGCTGTGGCAGGTACTTTGCTGTAGAATTATACCAAGTATTGTCTATTGAAAACGTGGAACAACAATCATCTTAAAGACGCTGTGTTTACCACAACAACATTGCCTCTGGTACAGCATAGTATTCCGTTTAAACACATTTGAATGGAATGCCAATGTTTGGACCTCTCACGCAAAAACAGAACAGCCCGCGGGAGTCAGCTTACAGCGTCGTAGCAAACTACGATTGAATTAGCGTTGAAGTGTTGCCCTCTTGGCAACGTGTCGCGCCGTGTCCGGTGTAGCAGAGGGGTTATGCTAATGCCTGATAAAGCTACAGTAGGTGCAAAGTCTACGGTGTCTCCCATTGGAAAGAAGTGCACATTAACATTGACATATTAACAGCTGGAGTGGAGCGTGTGCAGAGCAGATCACTGTCTGCCAGATTCGCTTTCCTCATATCTGGTGTCTTTCGTGCGCTTCGACAGCGAGGTTACCGCCCTCCCACACACACTGTAGATCCGAACAAACAAAATGCACCACTGCCGCCACAGCCAAGTGTGAATTTCTCCCTCTGTGGCTCACACCCTCGACGCCCTTAACACCCTCAGATAGCCGAGACTGTCAAAAACACGGAGTGAGACTGACTTTCAGTGACCTTTAGGAAAGTTTAGGCTTGTTTCGAAATCTTGCAGCTAACGAGACTCACTATTGTTGGACGGAGTCGCAGGGGACAAATCGGCATTGCAGAATGGATATGTAAAGTAGCAGAGAAGATTCTCTATGTGGATTGGTATCCTAAACATTCCCTGTTTATCTTACAAATTGATAATTAATTACAGGCGGATAAATGCGAGCTCAGACATGAAAAACTGTACTCAAGGCGCTGCATTTTTAATTTTCGCCAGCTGCACCTTGAGATTAGGTCTACCGCAGTTTGAAAAGGCAATTAGCAAAGTCATCTGTCAAACGAATGTATTTATGCATCCAAACCAGGGTGAAAACTTAGATGATTTCAGTGGTATAAGCAGATGTGCTTCCCGTCATTGTGGGGCCCCATGGTAGGAAGCAAATTAAAAACGTGGCACCTTGTGTACACATGATTGTTATTTTTTAGTGCATGGAAAGCTCTAATATAAGACAATACAATTAAAACACTTCTCAGACTTTTTACAACCAGGTTACTGTATTTTTTTTTTAACCAAAATATACAGCATAATGCATACAAAACCAGAGTAGTGGGTTATTGTACGCAAACAGGAAATACCAGATAATCAAACACAGCACTGTGATGTTCAAAACCTTTAATCCAGCCAACAATTTTAAAGCATTTTTCGAGAAAAATTAGTCTGTACACTAGGACATTATCTGCATAGGCGAGGGTCTGCTTGCTGTGACACTGAGTGTTTATATGCACACAATCCCAATTATGATCAGGTTAATGGATCTCGTTGACGTTTGTGCGTGTAAACATCATAATTAGAATATAATCAAACTCATAAAAAGTAGACAAAACACAATTGCGAATGGTCAGTGTTTCCATTGAGTGATGTGCGATTAAAGCTGGGGTTTCTCTTCTTGCGATAGTCATTCCAATTGAACAACTTCCAACATATAAGTGTTGGCACAGTGATTTCAATCGCATCCACCATAATCGCCGTGGTAGTATTTTATAGAAGGCAACAAGAGCATATGCATGCAGTTACGGAAAGGCATGCCCCTTATACCAGCGGCCACATATCCGGGATTTCAGGGAGAAAATAGTCCTCAATGACTTTACAGAGGTACTGTGGATCCAAAACTTCAGTCTGTGACTGTGAATGACCCTTTATGTCATGTTATCTGACTATTTGAGAGTTTGTTTGAAATTCACGAGTTTCCATTACTTGTTACTTAGTTCGCAATTTCAAATTGCGCATTAAGCAGGTTAATGGAAACGCGGCTTATGAGAAAAAGAAAACAGATGTATGGAACATTTTGAAAAAGGGATTTTAAAAAAGAATAAAAGGAGTACATGAATATGGGCTGGTCTATATTAAAAAAGGTTTTTATTGATGGGAGCCTGTTAATAAAGGAGAGCAAGGATGGGAGTATTCATGTGTTTTTATGAGGAGGTAAATGGGTTTTATGATGAAGGTTTTATTGAGTTAATGTTAATGATTTTAGTGATTTCAATGCATGTATGCAGATTCGGGTTGTGTGGGGAGAGAGGTTTTAAGGCCTTTTACATTTTATTGGGGGGTTTTATTCTACAGTAGTATGGTTTTGGTTAATTAATGTATTGTTTTATTTTGTACCCATAAGTGTGGGGAATGGTTTTATTGAGGTTATGGTTTAGTGATTTCACTGCTACATACATGTGTGTGTGGGGAGGGGGGGGGGGGTGTACTTGTTGGTATATTTAATATTTGTGATGAGTTTGTGATACGTACAATGTTGTCAAATATGATTTTGTGCTTCACCTTTTGCAAAAATGTATATTTCATGATGTAATGTAATAAAACTAAGTAAGGTTTTGTACCTGCTGCTAAACTAGCTAGCTAGCATACGTTCCCCATTCATATATAGGTGAATCATGTCAATAACCCAAAAAAGGCCTGTGTATGAATTTGATCAAATATATCTTGACATTTTGACACCACATTCAATTTCGAAGCCTTCCCTTTACAAGAAAAAAAGTACAAAACATAAAATTATATTTCAAACGTGAAGCTCTCGGGGACAGCTAATGAGAATGAGCTGTAACACCACCTCCTGTTCTGAAGCCCCTCAATAATTGACACCTCATCATTCCACGACTACTCAGGGCTTCGGAAGGGTACCATGTGCTCTGACGGTATGAATAAATAAATGTAAGCCTATATAAAGCACATGTTTGGATACACATGGGATGAGGATGAAGGGATGAGGTGAGAGCAGAGAAAAGGGGAAAGGGGAGGATTGAAGGAATTTGTGATTTAAAAAAAAAGGATAGATGGCTTTGAGGAAGAGAGGATTATGCGAAACAACTAGGAATCTAGAAATGAGGATATGAGGAGAGAAGGGGATAGGTGGAAGAAGTAGGAAAGAGGAAATGAGGAAAGGAGTGTGAGGAGAGCAGAGACAGGTGAGGGAGGTTAGGGGAAAGGAGGCTCGATGGGAGGTAAAGCAGAGGCACCCTTTTTTCTACTCATTTTACGTGTACCCCAACTTCCTCCATCTTTCTCCCCCTCTCTCCCCGTCTCTCTCATTTCACTTCTCATCCTTCACTCTCTGCCATCTTGTTTTCTGTTCCCGCCAAGATTCTCTCCTCTCTCACTCTTTAAATCTCTCTTTTGCTCTCTTCTGCCAACGCATTCTTGTAATCATCCTCTCTCTCCCATCTTTCGTTTCCCTCAGCATTCTCTCTTCCTCCCTTCATCTCCCCCTTTAATCCCCCTTTTCATTCTCCATCTCTCTCTCTCTCTCTCTCTCTCTCTCTCTCTCCCAGACGCCCAGCGCCATCAGAAACACTGTAGCATTCCCGGGGTGCCAAAATTCCATCACAGTCTCATTTTGACAGCTGCTTTGCCACAGTAAACACAAGATGAGATTTGAGATTGTGAGCACTATTTCTGCCAGTTGTTAACTCCAGCATAAATATTTCACAGCCTCTCCGATGGATCATCCCTCTTCAGCGAATGCGAGCAAAACGGCCACCTTATATTACCGCGTACTCTGGGAGTAATATCGATTCATAGGTGTTCCCGCACTCATAGGCGGCATGAGATTTGCCTTTTAAATGAAGTACCGCAAGTTCCTAAAACATCACCTTTAGCTGAAATATGATAGCATTGCCGTACCTGCTAAGACTCTGTTTTGCACTTCCCCAGAGAGTCTCCCGCTAATTATGAAATGCATAAAACATGCCGTGGATGGCAACGAGACAATGTGAGGAAATAGTGAATTTTTAGCCTTGACATTTAATGTTCGTCCTGCATTATTCAGACACCCTGTTTCCTATTTACTCTGTCCCTGCGTGGGGAGGGAAGGAGGCGCAGGGAGGAAGCATGGAAGTCCTAAATCCATATTGGAGGAAGAGGAGGGGAGGGGGGGGGGGAGGGGGCTTTTTTCATATAAAAAACACGTGTCGCATTTAAATAACATCTCAGGGACGAAAGTGGGAGTTGGTGGAGTGGGGTCAGGCCAGGCCTACCACATGGGAGAGAGTCGTAGCGGGGTGTTTACAGAGTGAGCTACGGGGAAAAACAACAAACCAAAACAGAAAACAAACCAGGAGGGGTGCGGAGATGAAGGTGAAGTAGGGGTATAATATAGAGGTGAACTAAAATACAGGAAAGAGCAAAACGGTCATTGCGGGCACTAGTGTAAAGGTACACGACTTTATTGTGTTATAGCGCCCCCAAAACCCCAAATGTAAGCTCTAGCCCACTGTTTATGTGTACACTGTGTGTTGGAATGAAGTAGAGAACAGTATGGGCCTAGGAGCTGTTTAGGAGTAGGGGGTAGAGAGGAGTGAGTGGCACTCCAATGCTGGTTTGGAACCGGAAAGGAAATTCAGCTTTCCTACTTTACTTTAAAGCGAGTGTCACTTTAAAGTAACTAGTACTAAATGTCTTCATTCACATATGTCATTTTCAACCAAACTTCCTTCATACACGTCACAAACTGACCGGGACAGAAAGCGGAAGCAGTTTGGCCTGCTAGCTAACCATTATGTAATTCCTGCACCACGTTAGCGGAGCAACGAGAAGCCGCTGCCCCAGCTTTATCCTCGGAGGCAGACAAAATGACATCCTCTGTGTTGCTCTCCCTCTGCCTCTCCCCCTGCCTTCAGTCAGCAGAGAACATGAACCTGACTTCATCAGCTCACAATCTGTGTGCGCTGCAGTTACCACAGCTGGGAATCCCTATTGAGTCTGACTTAATAAGGCCTGTATGTGTGTGTGTGTGTGTGTGTGTGTGTGTGTGTGTGTGTGTGTGTGTGTGTGTGCCAGCGAGCCCTGTGTCTGCGGGTGTGCACTAGACAATGTGTATTAAGAGTTTTATTAGGCATGCATGTATGTATGTGTGTTTGTACGCCCGCAAATGTGTGCATGCTAAATTGTATTTACGGACTGCTGGCGTGTATCCACATGTGGGCATGCATGTGTAGTGTGTGCGCGTGTGTGTGTGTGTATGTGTGTGTGTGTGTGTGTGTGTGTGTGCACCTGGCCGGACAGCAAACACGAGAGCAGGTGTAGGTCTGTCACCATTAGGGGCCAGCTGTACTCCCGGACCCTGAACGCCTCACAACTCACCCTTCCTCTGTTTATGCCAGTCAGCAGCAATACGCAGCCAGCTGCACGTCTGCTAACCCCCACCCCCCCCCCCCCACCACCGCATACATGCGCGCACCAAGTTCATACCATCACTGTTATTCCGAAGCACAGTAAATGTCATCTGTGTGTTTAAGCAGGGGGGCCTTGGGGGCCCATGCAGTGGTTTTAGGGGTCAGGGCTGAGGTTAGGCTAGCTGCTCCCCAGAGGCCCAGAAGGCCTCGTGTCAAACCTCGGCTCTCTCGGCCTCTTCTGGGGGTTTGGGGGGAAGGGGTCAGAACAAATCCTGGCTGTTATGCCCAAGCGGCGGAGACCGCTGAGGGGCCCTCCCGAACGCCCACATTCTTTTCCGGGCCAAGCTCGTCCCACAGCCGAGCAGAGGGGAAAGCTAAGTGCCGTGTTACATGGCCGTGGTTTGACTGTGATTTCACTCCTTTTTTACTCCTAGCCTGCTTATTTTTGTTTAAACCCGGGGCTGCATTGTGGGGCTCATCCTACATTCACATCCACAGGCAGTCTCACATGCATCACTACACACACACACACACACACACACACACACACACACACACACACACACACACACACACACACACACACACA
>JAODLI010027779.1:0-20378 GCA_027575585.1 Percopsis omiscomaycus | reverse complement strand
GAGGAGGGGAGAGGAGAGGAGAGGAGAGGAGAAAGCCAGACTGACCTGTTATAGAGGAGAATGTCTGGCACCCAGACCTGACTGGAGGGGAAACGGAGGTTCTGAACTCCAGGGTAACTCTCTGGGTTCCATGACAAGTAGATGTCTGTCCAGTACTGCAGAGAACGGCAGAGGAGACACAAGTAGAGAGACAAGGCTGAGAGGATTCAAAAACAGACAAAAAGATTTACTAAGACAGGAAGGGAAAAGGAGACGTGAATCGAGGAAAGGTAAAAGAAAGCACAACAAATGTAATGTATATAAGCATTTAAGCAACGAGAAGTCTTGAAAATCAACACAGGGCACATCCATTCATCATCATTACTTCACACAGACAGAATAAATTGCTCAGTCCATTTGAGACTCTGTTTGTGGCCACTGGTCAATACCTCTCTTGTTAAGGCTGTTGTTCCTGTTCATATTGCTGTTCCTGTGAAATTTCTTAGCTATGACTAACGTTCGTGATGGTTGATTAATTAGCACTCCCGTTTTCACTCGACAGTGATATGGCCAGCGTAACACTCATTTTACATTCTAGTTTTCCACTTTTTAATACATTTGAAAGTAATGAAATAGAGACAGTACAGTGTTCGACAGAGATTGCACCCAGTAGCTACCCACAGCACTGGCTTCTGGGTAACTGTATGGCACTACTTGGACAAACGCAGACTACACCGTAATACTAGAACCGGTAGTAATAATAATGGAAATTTATAAAGTTTAGTAATGATTATGATTACATTTGCTAATGAGTATTTGGGGTGGCAGTGCGTGGTTGCCTTTCGTAGCACAGCAATTTTTTATTTATTTATATTCATTATATCAATATATTGGGGGGGGGGGACATTTTGAACACCTCAGCTCGCCATTATCTCACAGCTAGTACTACTAACAGTCCAATATCCAATAGTCTGCCATTACACATGCTACAGTAGAAGTCCAACAACAGCTGTATCTCTGTACTGTACAGTATATCTGGCTTAATCAATGAGTCAAACACTTGTCGGCACCGACCCATGCACTCTCATTTAAGCATGAACCCGTAACTCCAGACACCCCAATGAAGACATACAGTAGTGTGTATGTGTGTATTTACAGTCTAGCCCAAACATGCAAAGGGATGATTATATTTTATTTTATCATGTATGGGATTTTCTTAACGTGTGTGTGTGTGTGTGTGTGTGTGTGCGTGCGCGTGTGTTAGCGCTCAGTAAAACATGGATGTATAGACCCAGGCACTCAGATGTTGTGGCCGTAGGGCGTATTCCCCACAGAGGAAAACACAGTCCCTTTACTGATGTGGCCGCTCATTGTTTACTGCCAGTACACTTTGCAAATCTATTTGTGGATATGTAGGCCCATGTACATGTTACTGTGTGCCCATGTGTGTCACTTCTTCTTTTGCCCCCGTCCCCATGTATGCTCAGAAGCGCGCAAAGGCATCTTGTTTGTTTGTGCACGCGTGCCTAACACGTTGTTGTGCCATGGACACAGCAATGTGCGCAGCCTTCATTTGGTTGCCGATTTGTGATCACATCATCGAGTGCTGTCTACTCAGAGTCTGCCAGATGACACACGTTTCCACTCAAGCGCCTAATTGGTGCATTTCTCGCCGTTTGACCCTGGTAGTGTGGTTCTGGAGAGGCCCCCCTTTAATGTTGGAAATAAGAGAGGAGGACATTAAGCTGCATGAGGCCACTTTCTCAAAATAGGTTTTGAGTTACATAAGACATTTAGGAAAGCACCACTAATTGGACAGACGAAGATAACCATTTAATGAGTGTGAAATGATTACGCTTCTAGAACATTCATAGTTGTCGCAATGTAAGGCAAATACATGTAAATCCTGTAGATTAAAATGGTAACATCAAACCATTTCGGGGTCAACTGACTATCCACAGCTCTAGCTTAGGTCGAGTGTGTTGGCACATCTGTTGGCACTGCAGAGCCCACAGCTCTCAGAGGAGAGTGCTGAAAATCAAATTATATTTTACACAGAAGAGACTGTAGGGGAATTCCCAGTCGTAACGTAGGGAGAAAATATGTTTCTAGATTTATAGATACATTTCAAAACTCTCACAGTTATTGTGTACATATGACTGTGCTGCTGATTTTGCAGTAATATGTCTACTGCAAGTCCATACTTTCCATAGTTACTTCTAGCAAGTATTATGTGTCCTGTTACATTTTTCTGTGGGATGGATGAAATAAATCTTTAAAGAAACATTTCTGTTTGTGTTATTATAAATGTCAGCCCCCATCTGATGTAATGTGCTCGCTCTGCAATGTTCCGTCGACCTTGTAACGTTGCTTGCTGTAGGAGACTGCACACAGGCCAAGCTACGTTCATAGTCAACACACGAGAATTCATTACAGTTCCAGTTTCAAACCATAGCATGCACTGTCTCTCCAGACAGGAACTTTCAGTGCTGACTAAACCTTCTACATACTTAAATCTGGTGCATCCCTGGAGACCCAGTAAACCCAGTACCCTGTAAACTCAGTAATGTACTTCTCTTTCAAAATCTGCTATATCTACACTACACCTGTATTCACATCTCTAAAACAAAACTTTTGTCAATATAGAATGAAACCCCAGATACTCACAAAAACTAAATGAATGTGTTACTACTTGTAGAAGTCTCTGTTGTACAATAAAATGCAGTCATTGTAAAACATATGTCGTTAAAGTATTAAAGTACACACACACACACACACACACACACACACACACACACACACACACACACACACACACACACACACACACACACACACTAATTTAAACATCTAACAGTGACTAATATTATGGAATGGTGACTCTTTGCAAACAACACTTACCAGCTGCAGCCAGGCGTTTGTAATCAAGACTTGATTCTTTTCATCCTGAAGGCATTCATGAAAGAGGAAAGCAGGAAAGAAATAGAGTGAGTCAACATTATCTTTGCTGAGTGGAGGTGTTCAAGACAACAAATGAATGAAACCCTTCCCCTGAAGCAGATTGACAACTCATGCAGTCTGTTAAACCTGAGATAAGATTAAGCAACAGCTTGGCCAGGAAAGCCACACACACACACACACACACGCACACACACACACACACACACACACACACAGACCACTCAGAGCTGAGATGCTCAAAAATAACGACAGCATAATGTCATCTGTTTCCAGTCCAGATCTTTATAGGCCTGCAGCAGGAAAGCAGGAAAATGTTGTTACTGTCTAGCTTTGTAGTAGAGGAAACTGATTAGGAGAGACAGGTTGCAAGTGTACAGTTCCACTTGACTGACATCTCCCTTACTCTGCTACTGTATGTCAGTTTAGTTCTACTGGATAGGGGGGAAATGCTTTTTTTATGATTATATACATGCATGTATACACAGTTTTTGTTTGAACATTAACAGCTTAAACCTGAGAAGAGATCTAATCAGCCAATTTCAATCAAAACAGCTGCGGCAGTTTCCATCTTCCCTGTAGGCTAGCAGGAAACTTGATACTGTATAGATACTGTAAGTATTCGGCCGTATCACAAATAAAAAATGAAATATAACCCATAGACCTAGTGTACACTTGCATAGTATACCCATGTGCATAATCTGAAAGTGACACAAAAAATAATTGGGTTACATACAATATTACAAAATATGTTACAGTGAAAATCACATATAGGCCTAATTGTGAGGCACAGGATCAGTCAGAATGTCAAAGAAGATAAGCTCAGGCTTGAAGTGGTTCATAGCTTTGGGGATTCACAATTTTAGGAACCACATTAAAGACAAAGTAGATTAAAAAAGGGACCGTATGAGAAAGTGTGTCACAAAATGTGCCAAACTGTTGCTAAGTCCTTCATCCACACATTCCCTTTTCTAGGGGCATGCCTTTTCAGGCTAGTTTTCAAGGTCCTTCACAGCTGAACAGCGCTGCCATAAAGAGAGATCTTCACAGCTGAACAGCACATCCATAAAGAGAGATGTGTGAGACGCAGGTGTGAGACTGGGCCACTCCTGGCTCCCCCTGCCTTCCCGCCAGGGCTCACCATGGTAAACCTGTGAAACAGATGGGGAGAGACAGAGGGACAGGCTGAAGGCGAGGTATCAAAGTCTGAGGGCCTGGCGCTGCGGTCCACGGGGCGCCTACGAGGGACATGCGGACTTCAACGGGACTCTGGCTTCCAGCCGATGGTTCGGTGCCAGTGCCAGGGAGTGGCAGTTAGTGGCATTGGAACCGGTCCATCATCGTCCTTCTGGGGACTGTGGCGGGGTCAACATCTCAGTGATCTTGCGTGGACTGGAGTTCCCCCGTCTGCAGCAGCCAACGCTTCTGGGAGTCAAGCTGCTTCGCGTGGGTAAAATGGGCAGCTGACCTCCCCAGGGTTTGAAGGAATCCAATAAATCTGGGATTGTGACCGTGACTGATGGGGGCTACAGTGAGGAGGCCAAGGACCTCATGGGAGAGGGTGAGGGGGGGCCTAAGTGATATCTCCTGCATGCAGATGAGGCACATAACACCAGTGGAGGCTTCGGGATTCAGAGCTATTGCAAACGTCGCCACACACAAACACACACACATACATGTAAATGCATGTATGTGTCATGTCCAATCACATGCTTTTCATTTGAATCCAAACACATTGGCTTTCAGTCGGCTGAAAGACAGGACGGGATGAGAACCTTTCTGTATGACGTGAGCGAGGTTTTAAAGTTACCTGCAGAGGCCAGCAGTCCATAGAGGACTACCATGCAATCACTACGGCATTCCGCTGCTGTCGCTCTCAGTCTGTGTCTCATTCCGCCTTCTCCCCCCGAAGAGATCTTAGAAAATTGATTCTCATGCACCCTGTGTCTCCAAACGCCTCTTCACCCCTCCTCCTCCTCGCGCCAACCTTATCTTCACCCGTCCTTTCTGACCTGTCTCTCTTTAACCAGCCTTCTTTCCCCACTGCTCAGATGGAACAGCCTGCCTTTGTACTATTCACAAAACCACAATACGATACCTTCCTATCTGTGCGTTTGGGCATGTGTGCGTGTGCGCGTGTGTGTGTTGCTGTATGATCAGTTAGATAAGGCTCTGCTTTGAGGTGATTGTGTATTGTGGGCCTTTGTGTGATCTTCGGTGGCTGGTATTAGTCCCGTCACATATTGTAATCCTCTCCTAAATCGGCTGTGATCGGTTTAAGAAGGCCTCACAACAATACAACAAAACACTCAATGAAAGCGACATCTGAGCTACAGGTTATCTATCTTCACAATAAAGCGACGTTTGTCATGTTAGTTAGATATAACATATTGTATATCATTCTTTATAGGATAATGCTCAGAATATAGAATTTTATAAAATACATTTAAGGGGAATTTCCTTCAATGGGGCTCTAGCAGTCCTTTCGGTTGTTTTGTTGCATTAGAGGCAAAAAGCTAAATTAATTAATTTAGCCTATTTTATTCGGCCCACAGAGTACTGTCATTGGTTGATTTAATGTTTACCTTTAAAAATAAAAACAGATACTAAAAATACTAGCTGACAGAAAGAAACCACATATATTTTCCAAGTGTACCATGAATACATCACACATGCTGAACAGTAGGGGCCTGTCCCAGTTGCCTGCTTAGAAAGTTACTCAGAACCAGATGACTCAGGTCTCACCATGTTACTCAAATAAAATTTTCACCAGTGATCAAGGGCCATCATACTCAAGCACAGATACACCCACACAAAGCATTACATTATTAAAATCTGCCCAGTAAACAATACATGTCCTTGCTATCTTATCTATTATGAATCTAGTCTGCTAACAATGTAGAAAACAACATAACATTCTGTAGAATTGAATCCTTACAACGCATATAACATTAGCCCCTCTAATGACCAGTGGAAAGTTCATTAGATTGGCAAACTTCGGTTGGAAAACCTTTAAAAGTGCAGGATGGTCACACAGCCCCTTTTGCTCTGCAACGGTGAACCGCAACCCAGGTACCTATACTCTGCTCGCGAACGGGGCCACAATAACTACATATACATACATATAAAGACATGTTGGGTATGATTTGTCCAGTTTGTCCTATCTGAAATGCGTAGCTAATTTCGACTGTGTTTTCTCAACAGACAGAAATAACACACACCAACACACAATTGAGGTAGTAAATGCCGGATCTGACTTGGGGGCTCAGCCTTGAAACTTATGAGAGATACAGTAGTGTGCACTGCACAGTTTCATAGCCAGACATCTGCGGCCACAGAGATTCCTGTAAGATTTAGAAATGTGTGTAAACGTGTGCTAATCCAGCACAGTAAGGAGGAATTATATGCTCAAAATATTTAATTAATTATTAGTACAGCACATATTGTTTATTAAGCACTTGAAAATTATGTTTTAAATCAATTAATACAGGATAGAGCAGAGGAAGGGACATAATAGAGTGTACCCATATACAGTATAACGTTCCATAAAGCAATTAAAACCATGTATTTATTTTGAAGAGACATACAGCTTTTTAGCTATGTAGCCACACAAAAGGGAGGTTATTTGTGGGTTAGCGGGAGGATAGATGTTTGAAGGAACACAAGGCAAACGTTGAGAAACTAAGCATGATTAAATGTGCCCTGACAGTGCTAGAAGGTTTTGATTCACGTTGTGAGGGTTAGATATATATAGGCCAGATATATTCAGGTAGTTCTGTCTTTACAAAACACTCCTGCTGTTACTCTGTTGAAGTAGAAACACAGCAAGGCAGAAAAAATAGAATGGCGCTATAGAATAAACAGAAAGTGAAGCTTGAGTGGAATGAAAGGTCGAAGGAGATGTGGAAGAGAAAGGATGAGAGAGAGAGAGAAATGCCATATCACAATACTGAGATTGAATTCTGGCGCAAGGAAAGGAGGGAGTCAGGTTCTGTCATGCCATGAAATGAAAACAGAATATGAGGCATAAACTTACTTGCTGGATACAGCAGACACTGGCGAGATAAGCATGGTTCTCAATAGAGTGTGCCCCATCACAACAGAGGAAACCAACCTAAGTCTATATATGTGTACAATCACATATCATGAAGAATTGTGTTGAATAAAATCCACATATGTACAAGTTCTGTCACTCCAGTTTTAAAAATTGATTGATTTTAGTTTAAAACCATTGTTAAAATTGTCACCGAATGAAGATTTGATTTTTTTTTTAAAGACGCTCACATAGAGGTTTCTTTTTGGTTACATTTTCACGTGAAACGCTATAGAAGGTGTGTATTGCTTGATTTGTGTATCTTTGTGTCTCTACATTCCCATCTTGCAAAGACACACGCACACACACATGCGCGTACAAAAACACACACACACACACACTGACCACGTCTATAATCTGTAGGAGTGTGAGGCCCAGATCCACTATGATTGCTGCTGAGTCATTCTGGACCGGTCTCTCCAGACGGTTGTAGTTGACCATAAGGTCACTGTAGAGCTTCCTCTGATACACACCTCCATCACAGCCTAGATGGGCCAATGAGAAAGAGTCATCACATAACATAACATAACATAACATAACATAGCATAACATAAGGAGGCAGGTGTCCCTAGTCTATAGGGGCTCTGTAGGGGGAGGAGTAGAGAAGAGTGCCAGACATTCAGGTGCGAGAGGGACATGCGCTCTCCAAATTTCAAACCAAAACATTTTTGTAATGCTGGTTTCAACCACATGGGTCATTCTGGAAACATATCGAGGAGTGTAAACTTTAAAGTTTCAAAGGTTTCAAATAATAGAAACACAAAGTAATTAATGTAAGGGATCAGGGATGAGGAGGGAGGGATAGAGAGCGATAAGGAAGGATATACAGTGATGAAGTGACATGCTAATTGGAGGAATGAAGATGAGGTTGTGAAAGAGGAGAGAGAAAAATGGGAGGGAGAGAGAAATGTGATAAAGACAATAGATTACAGAAAATCATTACTTAGTTGTGATTGGTAATTATAAGCACTATTATTAGAGCAATTATTCTCAGCAAAGCCAGCATTGGAGGAAAAGCGGTTAATACTGAAATAATTAGAAAGTATAATATTAACACAGTGAGCTGTAGCCTAATTGTGTAAGTCTCTCCTGCATTTATAGGCCTTTTAATGGTTTACACAAAACACGGGTCTATCTATCGGTATGTACATTAATCTATCTATATATCTATCTACAGTATATCTATCTAACGTCACAACTGTGAAGGAAGTATTTTGTTTCTCTCTCTCCCTCCAGTTTACCAAAAAGAAGCATGCAAAGTATAAAATACAAACGTGAGAAGAACTTATTATGGGAACACTATACTGATCCTCCTCGCGGAGAAATACATAGTTCTTTAAAGCATGTTGTGTGTTTTTAATCTTTCTGTGTCCTTGAAATAGAAGCATCTTATAAATAAATTTCTAGGTCAGGCCTGGACTTGAATGCTTAAAACTTCTCACATAGCAGAAGTAAACTTTTGTATGTTCTTTTCTTATTACACTCCAAGGAAATGAAATGTCTAAAACCTGTTTGTTTGAAATCCTCATAACACACAACACATAACTCACTAACCAGCTGAAGACAGGTATTCGCTATTCTTATCTTCTCTTGTCAACAACTTTACAGTAAATGTTGATGTTGAAGAGAAATTATGAACTCAATTCAATTCAATTTTAATTCGTAGGCTAACCCTACAATCCAAATTTAACAAAGAGAATTTGACTCAATATTAGCAGTAAACAATACTACCTGCTTAACCATAAAAACGTATCCGCAGTATTCTTATCCTCAGACTAAATGCATGTCCAATTTACCCCCAGCCTCCAGCATCTCATCTCAGCATAAAGTGAGTAGGTGTTGCCTTGGATCTCCCCGGTGACCCTTGTCCAAATTAGATGGTGTCATTCTAGCAATTACCAAGTGACAGCCGGACCCACGCCCAGAATGACTGAATGCCTGACTAATCACCTAATGAAACAAAAATAAACAAACAGCAATAGTTGTGTGCGTGTGTATGTCTGTGTGTGTGCGCCTGCGTGGGGTGTGTGAGTGTTTGGGTTTGTTTGTACGTGTGTGGATAATAGGCAGGGCAACCCTCAATCTTGGCATGACAGGAAATCTGCATAATGGTGCTTGGAGTGACTGACTTAGAGTGAAATGAGCTAAAACAAAATTATGATAAACAAAAAAATCTAGAGTACTTCCAATGATACAACCTATAGAATAGAACTCTCCCCAGGGAGAAATTTTGGGCAATGCAGTAGCAAAAAAGGAAAGTAGTGAAATACAAAATAGAATAAAGTAGAAATAGTAGAGCGCAAATGGATGAATGGATAGGCAAACAGAACTGAAAGAAAGCATGAAAGAACACATGAAACTAAAGTATGTTAACAGCAGAAAACGCAGAATTACAAACAAAAACACTCAAGGTTAGACCCCAAATGAAAGTAGCTAAAAACAAACACAGACCCTTAAATTGCATTGTTCTGTTGGGTTGATTGATTATAGTGCATGGGGACAGAAAAATCACTTGCTCCATCTGTTGAATGTTGAATATCATTGTTGTTGGTTTGTCTTATATCTTCAGTATCCTCAACAGATAGCTAACTGATGGTAACATGGTAGACAATGGTACTAACAGACACACAGTGCCATGGGAACGGCACTGTGTGATGCTTCGTAGCTCGCCATGTTTGTTTGTGTCTTATACAGCATGTGTTGCTTTCTGAAAGTAGTTAGTATAATAGAATGTCCACACACACAGACACAAAAACATTATGTTGTATATGCCAACATTTATATTTATATACAGTAAAAAATGTATGCATGTATGGGCTCAAACAAAGATTTCCAATGTTCAAGTGAAAATACCCCTATAATTTTTTATAATTTTATGATCGTACTAGGGCGATTCATTTTCTGATATTCTGTAACAGTGTAGTTATTACAGTTTTTCTCAATATATTTGGCATATTTTCTGAAACAAGCATTCTCAAAAAAAATCCTTACATCATGTGGTACGTTTAGCACAAAAACCTATTTCACCTCCAAAAGGCCACTCAAAATGATTAACTCATCTTTCAAATATATACAAATTTGTACATGAATGAACAAAAAAACCTTTATCATTGAACCAAGACATTAAAAATGCTAAGACAACATCATCAAATTACAGTTGAAACTGTAGTTGCCCACCATAAAACACCATGCAATTGAGAACATTTCCTATTTAGCCTATTGCTGTGAATAAGTCATGGCACAAACAAAATGTACAAACAAAAATGTATTCATACATATGTCAATACTGTATGTAGCTACCTTTACATCATACAGAACACAAAAAAGCATGTACAGCAGAGAACAAAAAGAGAATTATGTTATCAGCAAGGCTTACTTAATGCATTTTGTATGAAAGAAATGAGAAATGACTATAATCCTGTGAGCAGCCAAATGGTATGGAGTATAAGTTTGTTAGTCATGATGATGATTGATGATTGCATAAAATTGATTGCAAAATGTATAGATCCAAAACAATTCTGAGTATCTTGACTGAAGTCTACTTGAAGGAAGTCTGCAGTGCCATTACCTCAGTGGCACATGTGTCCTCGTAGAATATCAGATGTTTCTTCATTTTCTGTGCTCTAGTCTAGGAACTTAATAGATACTGTTTCTAAACACACATATCTAAACGTACGACACCAATCAAGTTCCACCAATTGCTCCCATATATCGCTGTGGTAGCACTGATGACCCTCCTCGCTATTTTAAATTCAAAACCCAATGGGGCTTTCTACTGTAATGTCTTAAATCAATAGAGCTCTGTTGCTTTGTTGTTTTTATTGGTGTGCCCATTCCACAAATACAGCTATACACTTAGGCATTAGAGTTTATGTATGCACACTCAAACACACTGCTGTGTTCAAAATCTTTTTTACAGACAAATGAAATGAGATGAAAGGGTATTAGTCAGATATTGCTTCCCTGATGTTTCTATTCTTCCAGTCAAAGACACTAAGGGCTCACAAATAACACCAAGAATGTCACAATGTTTTTCTATAAACAATCAGTCCAAACTAAATCAAATCTCAAAGGCACTTATTTATAAAGGGAGACTGTTTGCCTTCCGGAACACTTTATGTTCGTTAAATGAAACAGTGCTGTGAATAATCACACACAAGCCACTACGCAGATGTCAAAATATATTTATTGCTGTGTGTCCTGAAATAGGCTGCTTTGGAACAAAAACGCTTTCAGTTTCACAATAACACCTGTGGAACCTCTATCTCTTTTGTCCCCTCACTTCCCACACTTTATTACTGTCTCTTCTGGTGGTGGCTTGAGTCTGTTGAATGTTTACCTCAAGCTTTTACCTCACATGCACCGGCACCACGCTCACATGCACACGCTCCAGCTCTACTTTTTCTACAGTAAAACAGGGATTTAATGATGATTAGAGGCAAAATACGATTATGTATATTTACACTATATATGGAACTACCCTTACCAACATGGGAGGTTTTATAAAAGTTGTATTTGGTTTTGAGTTAGGCTGTCATGTAAGTTGTAAGTCAGCTATGTAAACATCAACAGCAATATGAGCTGCCCTAAATTCAGTCAATTACTGTACATCACCATCTTACAGAATGTAATGCTAGTCAAGTTGTGCACCTAACTAAGTGGGCATAATGGCCACCTGCAAATAGTGTACACACTGTATAAACTGTAAAATCCATTAGCCCACCATGTGTGTCCCATTTCCAATGCAAAACTTTTCAGGACAGCTGTCTGTCTGTCTAGGAATATGTTTAAATAGTGAACAGCTGTGGATAACTGAATACACTGACACCCGTAAGAAAAATACTATTCTGGGCTTTTCTGGCCTTAACAAATTTTTATTCTATATAACTTCAGGGGTCGTGTTAAGCACCTGTACACGCCTTGTATACATTTGATATCAGTTGATCATGGAAGTGTGGCACATTACCAGAAATAATCCACTACACACCATGCCATGAGGGTAGCATGACAGCATTCACAAGAGCTTTCCGCTACAGAGAAACAGATTAGATATTGATTATTCTCTGGCTCTCTGACCATCCCTTGGATTCTTGGCTAAGTTTACAACGGAATGGACTAAAATAAGCTTGCTTACAAGGAAGAAGATAAATATACAAAATAATATAGAGGAATAGAGGAATGTTTAATAGATAGAATAAACAACTTGTGTCACACATCCCAGTTTGATATACAGTAGATGATATTAATCATGCAAGATTAATTCCAAATACATTAGGTGCTGTGAGAAGAATCTGTCTGCCTGTCTCAAAAGTGTTATTTGTCTTGTATAATCTTTAAAGTCACATAGGCTTAGCCACCCGTCACACAGTTGACCTTGATGGGGAAAAAACACTCTCAACCTTCTAATGTGCGCTCTTCCTAAGTGACCACAGGGAATTTGGCTAAAACCACCCTCACTGTGAGCCAAGACACTCGTCCATTAGTCAGTCAAGCTGTGAATGGGGTGGACACTTGTGCTGCAGGCTAACTCAAACTGATCATTTTTTAGGTACAGTTGTTTGTGGTGCCTTGATACAAACCTATGACTACAGTCTCAACATGAATTCCAAAAGATTCAGTCAGATTTTGACGGACTAAATAGATAGTTCCAACATTTTCAATTCCACAAATGTGTATCGATATTTTGGTATCAACATACTATGGGCCTTCAGCCTCGGTTGAGTTTAAGCTTAGTGACATTCATTTGGTCTTCACCATGGTGATACAGTCACTTGAGAAACAGGTGGTATAGGGGCATCACAGTATATCACAATATCTACAGTATATGCACTGTTCAAAACACCTACAGTACGCAACTTTCAAAATAAAAGCGTACCATCGAAGTTAGGTAAACTTAAATAATAATAAAAGTAAAGTTCAAATTTTTGACAGAGCTGAAACACACTTCTGCAACCCATTCCACACCAGCTCGCGACCCAGTTTTGGGTCGGGACCCACCAGTTGAGAAACACTGATTTAGCAGACACTTTTATCCAAAGAGACTTACAATGAGTAAATGTACAAGTATAGCATGGAGCAAATAGGGGTTAGGCTTTCTCAAGGATGCTTACAGGTAAGCCAACTCTGGGGCTCCAACCCATGACTTTCCAGCTGGGAGTCGAACCACCAGACCACTAGACTATCCTGCTATTATAAGAAAAGTGGTATATGGCAAAGCTTTAGCTGTTGTGTAGTACAGGCTACAGGTCAATATGTTGTTAGATCATAGTTGTTCTATGTCAAGCTTTTTATTGCATATAGGTGAACATTGCTGCTGAGCTTGCTTTTGGTCATCATTAAAAGTAATAATAAAAAATGTTGATTGATGTAAGATCGGGAAAAGAGCAATATCATATCAAGCTGTCCCAATGATATGCTACTGTATAGTTATCAAACCGTTTATTGATACTGATTTGATAGATATTGCGAGTCTACAGTAGGCCTATATGTTTAGTGCGTCAGCACGGGGGGCTCCATCCTATAGGGGGTCAGATGTTGATGATGTTAATAACCAGGTCAGGGAGCTGGGGGGTTCACTAATGCGCTCACACATGGACTCTCTGTCACCTTTCAGAGGTGAGACCGTCTCTCTGTGTACGTACGCTGGTTGTATGTACTCTCGCACAAACACACACTGAGAAAGTCCTTCTTGCAAAGACTGTTTTTTCACTGTAGGCTAATATTCTAGGCCAGAAGGTAAGGTATATACATAATATTAACATATTTTACCGGAAAGCATTATTTGTTTTGTTCAACAATTGTCAAATGCAGCATCGGGTAGCGCAATTAATAAAGTGGACTATAAAACGCAACTACTTTGACATGAAATTAATATTTGTGGCCATATCCTTCTAATAGCGTACCAGTCCGTCATTTCTCTAAAAAATGTGATGTCCTCCATTCTACTTTTGTTCATCATTTGACAGATTTGATAAGCACAATGCAAACACATGGCGTTGTGTCAACGGAACCGTGTCGGAGACTCACCTTGACCGTGGAATGTCGTCCACAGGCAAATCCCAATGAATACGGATCCAATTAACTTCCGATTCTCCATCATGCCTGACTGTAGTTATGGAGAGAAATATGCTACCTGCAGTAGCCGCTGAGATGCCAAACTTAGAGCAGGGCGCAGCGTAAAACTATCCTCGGTTGTCTTTGGCTGGAACACTGGCGCGCCGCCTCTCCCATAAGCTCTGTCTCGCGCCACACTCACAGTCCCCCTCTCTCTCTCTAAAACTCTCTCACCTGAGCAATGTCTTCTTGACTCCACTGTCACTGTGACGTTACATTTCATATTCATAAAATGACTCTTCTGGCAATGTGCCATTCGCCTTTCTTGTTTTCACAAACAATACAAAATGTTTTTACGCGTTTTATGTGTGGTGTAGCTACAGCTACTGTAGCATGCGGGGATTTCTTTTGAAGCGTTTGTTGATTGAGACTGGCTGGTGGACTGAGACTTGATGGGGTGACGCATGCCACACAATGCAAAATGACATGTAACTACCGTAGTATTTTTTGTGTGCTTTTGTTGTCCATAAATATTTAAGTTCCTTAGTATTGAGTACTGTCGTTCATCCTACCACCGCCACCTCTAAAAATTTACCACCACTGTTACTGCAGCCAAAGCCGCCTTCTATCGAAACAAAATCCACTCCACCGCCACCAACCCAAGGAAACTTTTTTCTGTATTTTCTTCCCTGCAAACGCTCTTCTGGTGACAGAAGCCCGGCACAATGCTAAAGCCTCCTCCCTCTCCTCACTCCTCATCCTCCAAGATTTGTCAGCAGCATTAAACACGGCAAACCACCAGGTCCTTCTATCAACCCTTGCTGAGCTGGGCATGGCCAAATGGGCGTTCTCCTGGTTTTGATCACCCGTCCAATCCCTGCACACTCAACACTGGGGTTCCACAAGGATCGGTATTGGGACCCTTACTCCTCTCACTGTACACTCGATCTCTTAGCTCTGTAATCTGTTTACATGGATTCTCCTACCACTGCTATGCCGACGACACCCAACTCTACCTCTGATTCCCCCCATTTGACACAGATCTCTGAATGTCTCGCTGACATCAGTGCTTGGATGTCTTCGCATCACCTCACCTCAAGCTCTACCTTTCGGCAAAGGACTGTCCTCAAGTGGACCTGTCCATACACCACCGTGTCCTCCTATCCAACTGCAAAGAGTCTCGGAGTTGTCCTAGACAACCAAATGTCCTGTGCAGGATGACCTCTAACAAGTCAGTCAGTGATGTGATTTAGTGTGGTTACTGCATTTAGTGGCATGCAGGCAAACATCTGCCGGGCACACACAGGCAGGCATGCTTGGCTTGCCATAATATTTGCTGTGTGTGCATGCGACTGTGTTTGCATGTGTCTGTGCTCGAATGCGTTGGCATCAGTATTTGTAAAGTTGTGTTTGTGTGTATGCTGATGAAAGAAAATAATACTTTATCATACCAAAATAAATTTGCCTTAGACACAACAGTGCCCGCTACATAAAATACACGTCAACAATACACGTGGCATTAGTTGCTATTCAGGGCTTTGATGGACAGGGGGACAAAGGAATCTGTTCTGTGGACGCTCATCAGCCCTGACATTTCAAGTTGTCTTATGGGGTGTTCCCCTGTCACCTGACCTCATACTCACTCACTGTCCCCTTGTATAACCAAGCCTCTCTCTCTCTCTCTCTCTCTCTCTCTCTCTCTCTAGGTGGTTCAGGACTGGAAATTTGTGGCCCAGGTGTTAGATAGGATCTTCCTATGGGCCTTTCTCACAGTATCAATATTGGGAACTGTTCTCATCTTTACCCCTGCATTGCAGATGTACTTCAGCACGCCACCATGAACCCACACACACACACTCCCTGGACATTTGATCTTCCATCATATCGCTGTCATATTTTAAGTTAGGTTCACGCTCGAACCACAAACCCTCATCTACTGAAATGTGTTTGTTTTCATAAAATAAATGCACAGGATTGCATAGCAATACACTTTTTATCGTATGTCTATATATGATTTGAATGGTCATTTTAATTTGTATTTATTATGGTAATGTACATAAACTCATAAATATAAATAAAATATACATAAATATAAAATACATTCACTGAAATAAGACAGAAGTATGCACAATAATTGTCCATAAATCAAGTTTCACATAAACCGTGTCTAGCCACCTATAGTATATCTGCTTTTTGTGCTGTAAAATGATAATAATAAAACATACCAGATAAGGAGTTTGTCTCTCTCTGAGTTGTGTTGCAGTGATTACAAACTTATAAAAGCCCTGCCTTATTCATTTAGTGGAGCAGATGTGGACTATTGGTGTAATATTTGAGTGTTGCCACTATGTGGGAGCAGTCCTGTATTTCAGGAAAAGCATTGGCTTGATAATGTCAATTTTTTGCTTGAAAACCTACCTGGCAGAAACGTTTTTAAAGCATAACACTGAATCAACTATGTGTGATTCAAACAAAATCACATAAAGCAAGTAATTAAGTAGTCTATCAGAAGTCATACTTGTGGACAAACAGCTGATTATAGCTGCAGAGTGTACTTTAAGTATGACAATGTTACAAACTATATTGTGAGCCAATGTGAGCCTTCATTTTGTCATTTTCATGGTCTGTATATGTTCCCTGCCTCTACAGTAGCTCACTTCTATATAGAGGGGGGGAGTGGAGAAAAAGGAAATCTGAACTGGAGAGCAATTTAGAAACCTAGAAGATGATATAGCTTGGAGACCTAGTCATACAGTAATATCACAGAAGGGAAATAAACCTGCTTTTGTAGTTGTTAACTAGAAATACTCAAAACACATCTTATTGTGCGAAATAGACCACTTCTCAGGATTGTCAGTGTGTTTAGTATGAGGATTGGAAGTTATACAAATTATTTGATTAAAATGGGGTGGATAAATTGTCATGTGAATTAAAAATTGATAGTTGTGTGTAGTGCAGTTGTTTCAATTTATTTCAATTGTAATTTTCACTTTATTGGATAAAATCAAAGGTCACTTTAGCTGTTGGTTTTAACAATTATGATCTTAAAATTTAAATTTAATGCCAATTTTGTAAGGCAGCAATGATCATGTGCACAAGCAGGTTTTGCACCATGGCGAGTGCCTTGAAGGGGCCCCTGAGGTAGACAGGCGCGGCTCACTCAACTCCGAAACACTTGCCTGTCCTGATTCCACTAGTTTATTTGCCTCCTCCAAAAGCCTTTGCATTCGATTCAGAGCCACGGCGGAAAGAATCTGAGAAGTCTCAAAGCCATAGAGAGTTCACGTGTTATGCCATTTCCCCAATCCACTGCCAAACCCCCCACCATATATCTTGCTTACAATGTCAGAGACCCATGAAATTGTTTCTACTGACATCTTTTGGTCACTGGATGGTATCCTTGGAAGCACATGCTTGAAGTCACAACAGGGAGGATTTTGGTATCCTCAGTACCAAAGTCCTTACAGTATGCATTATATATTTATAATGTCTCTTGTTATACGCTGCCAAAATTATTCTGTCGGGGATTATGAAAACGGTCTCCGCCAAGTCGCTGGCCAAGCGGTAGACAAGACGAATGCAGAGAAGAGCAATGCATTAGAGATGGCAGATTGGAGTCTTGAAGATTCCAAATAATTTCATTCGGTTCAATGAAAGGATTAATTCATAGAGTCATTCACCGTATGCACTCGTACACACTATGCACGCTTTATTATCACCTGTATATTTGACAAGACATTTTTGTTATGTTCACCCTTCAGCCAAACAGCTTTGAAGCAAATGATAAATGCTGCCTTACAAAATGGCACAGAATCAAAAATTCAAGCTCATAATTAATCAAACCAACAGTAATTTAATGAATTGAACTCAATAACAACTTAATTTTTAATTCACATGACAATTATCAACTCCATTTTAATCAAATAATTTAACTTAACTTCCACCCCTCATAGTAAAGAGCCTCACTCTGACTCTTTTTCAGTTTTGTTATTTATAAGGACTATTTTAGTTCAACCGGTGGTGCCACGCACTGTCAGTCATTGTTTGACTATGTTTGGTGTATAGCCTACATGCGAGTGTTTGTGTTTCTCCAGTTTTGTGTTAAACCGCAAAGGCTTTATTGAATTAAACAAGCGCTTGTCAGCTCTGTAATCCTCATACTCCCCTTATCATGTCGTCCTTCCGGCTAGCGCCTACTCTCTCTCCACGACTCATCTTGTAACACAAATACTCCGTTATAAGCAATATCACAGTAAAATAGGAAGTTGAAAGTAAGGGAAAGGGTGAGAGGAGAACTGAAAAATGCAATGATGAAGCAAATTAAAGAAAACAATTTAAAAAAAATATATATGCACCTTTTTGATATCATCTTACAGCAGAATAGCTGTGAACATGCTACAGATAGTGATATAGATAGTGATACAGATAGTGATACAGATAGTGATACAGATAGTGATAGATACAGATAGTGCTATATGTAGGCCTACTGATCTGTGATTCCAATTATTCATTTTTATTTTTTAGCTTATTTACTGAACAGTTACACATATTATTCTATTGTCTGTCAGTAATCAGATAAGCACCTATGGGATTCACGTTTTTTTGGCATAGTGCTAGCATAGTGCGTACGAGTGCGTACGCTAGCAGAGTGTGTACGCTATAGCCTCAGACCTTCCAGGTATTAGCTGGCTTGCCTTTAGGCTGCTGTCTACATTTTAACTGTGTTAGTGGCGGTCCCTGTGGTATCATAGCTCTCCTAGGCTCCGGTTTGCGAGGACATAGGTGTTCTCTGAGCCGTTAAAGTGGCTGGTATCCCAAAGTGAAAACGTCTCAGCAGCCTGCACTAGAACAGTCTGACATCAGCCTGCTCTGTATTATTAACAGCTACTGAGCTGACTCGGACAGACAGGTGTATGTGTGTGTGTGTGCATGCATGTGGGGGTGGTTCATGTGTGCATGTGGTATTTGTGTTTGTGCGTGTGTGTTTATCAGTGGGTTAGTTCTGTAAGAATTGTGTGTGAATTAGCCTTTAAATACACCTGTAATCCAATACAGTTGTTCAACAACTGCTTGAACTATTACATACTTGACCATTCATTTGATTTGGGGGGAATTCATTTGATTCATTTGAAGTCATTCAGATTCTGATCACCTATGCTGTTATGCAGTATTCATGTGTAAAACATCTATGGCAACTATCTATAATGCTTTAACAGCAACATTGCACGCTTTGCATGTGTGGCATGAAGGAACTGTCCTCTGTGTAACCAATGAACAGTAACTTTAGCAGTGGCCGGGAAACATTTTTAAAAAGTGATTGTTGGAGCACTCATCTACCCAAATAAAGTTAATTTGTATAGAATAGCTGAATCAAAAATTGTCTACAAGGTCAGCATCCTATGTGTTGTTAATAAAGCAAATCCACATTGTATTTTGGTGATAACGCAGAGCAGGCTTCTAGTTATATGGTTTCTCTGAGTCTATTGTTCTCACAAATAATAATTTAACTGCCTGGTCCCAAAGTACGCAGCACAGCACATAATAATGAATACAACAAAATAAAATGAAATAATAATACAAAGTAATGAAACATAAATTATTAGTAACAGCAAATAAAAACTGCTAACACCGCACAACTAATAATTCAATAGGCTACACCTAGCAATGGAGCACTTATCAGGTGCTGGGCTGAGGCTACAGATTAGCTAGCCTTCAGCTCTTTTGTTCAAACTATGTATTCTGATAATTGTTATTCGACCTATAAAGAGTCAGAAAGCCTTTCACAAGAACAAAAAATTAATATGCCAAGGTATACTGTACACATGCTGATTTAATACATTGAGCTACAGTAGGCTATAGAGGGCATGTAAACACCTCCACACACCCAATGAAGCACAGTGGACATTTAAATGTATGTGATACTTACCCTATTGGCTGCTACATGTTATATGCTTTGGGATGGAGGGCCGCTTCTGGTTGGGGTGGGGGGGCACATCAGCCACATCATCACTTCCTGTCTCTGTCTCACCCAGGTACACAGAGTCTGCTGCAATCAACTCATAATGACACACATGCAGGCACATTACCACACACACACACACACACACACACAAACTCAGACAGACTCTCCACAATCTCCTTCTCTCTCTACCACTCCACCAACCTTTCTCCCCTTCGGGCTTGGCCAAAAACACTTCCATTTAATCTGAGTTGATGGCAGTCTACAAGTAGGATGGATTGAGAAAAAGATATGAGAGAGAGAGAGAGAGAGAGAGAGAGAGAGAGAGAGAGAGAG
>JAODLI010027768.1:0-20380 GCA_027575585.1 Percopsis omiscomaycus | reverse complement strand
ACTTACAATTACATGGTGCTATTACATGGAGCAGATAGGGGTTAGGCATCTTGCTCAAGGATGCTTACAGGTAGGACCACTCTGGGGCTCAAACCCACAAGCTTCCGGCTGGGAGTCCAACACCTAGACCACTAGACTATCCTGAGTATTCTATTTTTTGAGTGTGTTTTAACTTAGGAGTGACTTAAATTGACTAAAAACACAAACCATTTTATTTGGGCATGATTAATTGTTGGTTATATGTATTCTTGAAAATAAATGTTGTGAAATTGGTGAATATGCTCTGTAAAATGCATGCCTTCTAAAAACAGGTTAAACACAGACTATTGTAATTTGCTATTGGTGGATTTGGAGTCAATTGACCATCTTTAGTCATCCACCTGTGGAATCTGGCCATTACCCTTCTATGTTTTACTTTTTTATGTCCTACATAGAGGCCCTTTTGCTAATATGGGTTTCATGTTTCATTCCCCTAAACACACAACCAGAGATTTAATCACCTCATCAATCTCTCGAATCCAGCGGTCAATGCCATCAAAAGACCAGGCATTAGTGATGTCATACACTAGCAGAATACCCTAAAAAAAATCATAAAGGCCACATAAGTAATCAAATTCAGTACATCAAATTCAACAATTCAAGTTATTCTGTGTTCAAGTCTTTCTTAGTAAATAATGAAAAATTACACAGAACAAAACTCTTACTCACCTGTGCCCCACGAGAGTAGGACCTGAAAATAGTGCAGAATCTCCCTTGACCTGAAGTGTCCCTGGATGGGGAAACACAGATGAACGTCTAATCTCATGCCCTGCAATTATTTCCACTTGAGGATAAACAAATCTATCGTCTTACCACAACTCTAACTTCACTCTTCTCCCATCCAGCAGGATTGTAGTGGCCTTGTAGTCAATCCCTGAGGATTCACAGTTAAGGTTCGTTCAAATCAGTGAATAAGTAATTCCAGCATACTGTCCGTTTCGTGAAAAGCTACTTACCACTGGCATAGGCATAGGGTGACTCAACTGATCCGTCTTGCAAACTATCCAGAATTTCTCCTTTTCCGACATCACTGTCTCCGACCAACAGGAACTTTAGAAGATAATCATAACTTTTGACAGGGCTCCCCTGGCTTCCCATCATCCCACGCATTGGCGGTGCCAAATATTAGAAGCTTGGCCAGGTTATTATACTGTAGTCCACGTTAGAAGGCGCGCTCAAAACATTAAACGATCTTGTACATCTATAGAAACGGGGTCTATCAGATAACTTAAATAGTTCAAATCATTTGGAATATGGCGATAAAAACGAATGCTATTGCATTAGAAAAGCTATTAGCAACAATAATCAAAACAACGTTAGCTGACTTGTTAGCTAGCCAGCTAACACAAACGTTAGTAACGCATTCTACCACCAATAAAACCTAAAAATTAGAAACGTGTTTTTGTATATGACGCATACAACGTGTAGGCTACATAACTAGTCGAATTACACGTATTTACTTTCATTTAAATGAATAATCCTCACAAGTTATTCTTGCCCACAGTCTTCCCGAAAGTGACTGTGTTGACTTCCTAGATGGTGACATTTTCCGGTACGCAACATCCGGCTTAAGAAAAACAAATAGAATGTGTCTTACATTATATCAGTCGCTTCGGGTCAGGCTTTGAGGGAGCTTCCGTTTGATGTTACTATACAATGCACATCCAATAGCTAAGGGTTACTTGTCAACCCCCTCCTCATTTCCTCAAAGGTAGTGATTGAACACAACCTAAGCTGTGTTAAAACTGTTTAGCTTCATTATTGTAGTGTGAATAAATACTGCATTCGTTTGTTTACAGGGCCTAGTTTCTAATTATGTACAGTAGCTACTAGTTTAATTGATATGAGCTTCACTGTTGCAGAAGGTTTCACTCCTTTCAAGTTGGATACTATCCCACACTTGTGGGCACTGTTTCTATAGGCCTATATTCAGCATCAGATGTAATCCTCATTCCTCAAGATAGCATGTTGACTTTTTTTGTACATCCACTGACAGTTATTTTTTAGCCCTTTTATTCCCTTCAGTTTACTTGTGCAAGTGTAAGAATGTTCTGTAAATACAATACACAGTTAAAATAAAGCCTACTTCAAATGGGAAACCAAATTATAAAGTAACTACAACCCCTTCTGCTGTGTTTTTCAGCATCAGGGAATACGCTCAGGGGCTCTGTAAGCTACAGCATGGGACAGCCAATGTACTTTGAGGCTAAGCAAGTATAGAGACTACAGTGAATAAAAGGCTTTACGTCAACAAGTGCTTTGCCACTTCCTCCCCAGACTTCAATGCTTTACCAAAATATACAGTGATTGACAATAAAGGGTAAAACTTTAATTCTTAATTCATTATAAGGTGTTTTACTGTTATTTCTTGGTATGGTAGGTGTATGATGGCAAGGTGACTCAACAGTCAAGGTTCTTCACACAAGTGTCATCTTATCGGCGCTTTCATCTTATCGGAAGCGGCCTCTACACTGGTAGTGTATAACTGACACTGTGCTTCCCGCATCTGAATATTTCACTTCTCAGTGCAACATAACAAAATGCTCTATTTTATAGAAACACTACATGCATTGGGAGATCACTGTGGGAAAGCTTACCCCAACTCATCTGTCTGCACTTGCTGAGACTTTACCTGCTCTTCGGCTTCACCAAAGGGTTGGTTATTGGCTTCAATTCCAAAAAATGAACACTATTTAACAAATGTATTGTGAAAGCTTTATTTGTTGTTTAATACAGTATTTCAGAGTATTACAGAGTGTAATATGTGACTTCTCAAGATGAGTGTATAATTGGAACATTTGGTCGCCAGGGGTAGGACAGTTGCTAAGGAATTAAACTTCTTAGCTATTGTCTCCAGTCCCTCTTGGGAGGCTGACGATAAGCAGAAGACTTCCAACTCCTAGTGCCTGAGGAATTCAACCCAGAGACCCATCATCATTTCCTCAACCACTGGGACAATGGCATTTTGTATGGCATAGTTGTCTTATTGTGGCTTTCATTGCATTAAAATGTTATTCTAAAATGTCAACTTTAATGCATGCAGTCAATGACTCTTCTGATCTTCCTTTAGTGTGTCATCAGGATTTGCCAAATTGCCCATAATGTAATTTGTAATATGCGTCTGTTAACTTGATGCATAATCCTGTATTAGCAGATTTGTGTTTTTGAGAAGCTCCTGAAAATGCGTAACACTCTTGGTGTAGAGGTGGTGATCCACCACAAGAGGGTAGAAGAGATTTACTGGCTTTGCTTTAGATAAGGAAACTGGGAGTTCACTATTTCCCTGTTCCAATTGGTTCCCAATTAGGCTGTGTTGCAACCATCTCTGACCAATGCTCTTCTCCATAAAGACCAACAGGTCCCGCAGCCGGCAGTCTATGTCCTCAGGTTTCCACTGTGAGGACTCTCTCGTCAGAATAAGATGAATTAATGCGGTTTTAAAATGAGAATCTTTAAGGATACTACTTCCTGACAGTGCTATTTGCTTCTTCAGAAGGAAATTCATAATTTTGAGAACCTCCATATGACAACTCCTTGGTGGCAGTTTTTTGGACAGATTACTTAGAAACTGGTCCTCGTAGAATGCTACTGAGAGATTCCAGGAAATGTCAGAGATTCTTGTGGAGCAGGGTGCAATAAAAACACAAGCAGCTTCGTCAAATCTCACCACAGGCTTTACATTTAACATAACTGTCTTTCCTGATCTAAACCGAACCACAAGGGCTCCTGGAGCCCCAGTGTTGCGGAAGTGGAGCTCAAACTCATATTTATGAGAGATCTGCCCCCATGCTTTTCGGATGATGCTCTGGAACCATTTAGTAACTTTTGATTGGGAGAGAAACGGAGTGTTTTTCATGCAGAGAAAGCCATAAGCGTCCCTACCTTTTACATCTACTTCCTCATTCTGACAATGCAGCAAGCATAAAACATCTGTATTAGAAGAGTCACAGGCGCAGCCATTTTGACGGACATTCTCCACCATTTTTATTTTAGCACAGCCTTGCATATCTGGTAGCGTGTCACTGGTCCAAAGTTCACATTGAAAACTATATGGTTCAGTTGGCGTAAGAGGGACTATGATGTTGTGACCATTCTCCATCTGTAAATCCTCCATTTTAACACAGAAACTTTTCTCACTTATGGTCCTCATGGTTTCCAACAGGTCATCTGTAAATTCCTCCAGGAACTCAGTCATTCTCCAGCTCTCATTGGGTGAAGCTTGAATACATCTGACATGAAAGAGTTGTAGAGTGCTGCTATCAGGGATTGGCACTTTACTAGCGATGCTACCCACCAGGACGGCATCAGTCTCAGAAGTGCACTCTTCTGCATATTTTTGTGGAGATTGTCTCTTCAGGTATTTCCTGAAGAAGCGGATTGTGGAAATCAAGGAGAATATGTTCCATATATACCACAGAGAGTTTTCCTTGTCAACATCTGTCTTCTGTAGATTCTGAGATTGAGGTGAGGTCTCGGTAAGGTGTGATAGTGGCACTTCCTGCTCTGAGCCAAATGCTTTCTGACACTTAAGTCCGTCTTTTTGCTCCAGTGAACTTGTTTGTTTAAAGGAACCACTTGCCTTGTTTTCCTCACTGGGTTGAGAGAGACCATCCTTGACAACTTTTAAACTGGTATTTTCATGGAACATAATTTGTTTATCCTCATGGACTTTTGCTGAAGTCTTTCTGTCCATAAGTTTACTCTTATCCTCAAACCCAGATACCCAATGGCGTTCGTTTTGTAATTTGTGCCTAGTATTTTCCCTTTCTTTAGAATGTTCTTTGTTAATGGGAGTCAAATCTACCAAAGGGATAATATCAACTTGTTGCCCAGATTCTTTTGAGGCCGCTGACTTACTTAACTCCTCCTGGGTGGTTTTTAGACCGACCTGAGACCCTTCATAATCAACTTGGGTCATTTTGAAATCCGTAGGTGTAATTTGTTGGTATAGTTTCCCCTGTTCATCTAAACTCTGCTTGCGTTCGTGCATGCGCTCTGTGATGTGGATGTTCCATTCCGACAGCCTAGGGCTCTCTTTTGGGTACATGATCAGACCCAGAGCCACCACAAAGACTCGAATGATAGTATCCTGCATCTTTAATGTTATCTGTAAATGTACCACACAGAAATCATCATTAAATTTAGCCTTAACTTTAGTTTTTACTATATAGATGGTCAATAATCAATAGAGAGGAACAGTGACTTCCTGAATGTTTTGACAGCACACTTACACGTATATGTACAAACTCATAATAATGCAATACTATGAAGGTTTACTGTGACAATAATACACACCTGAAAAAATACAGAATTGTCATTACATTTACAGCATTTAGCAGACGTTTTTTTTATCATAAGAGTGATCTCATACAGTGAATTCATACAAAGTTGGAGGCAATAACTAACCTTGCAAAGCCACCGGTTCAATATCTCTTCCTGTTTTAGACAGTTATCTCTTATGACCTATTTCCTGACAAGCCCATGTGCATGCGTGAAAATTTCCTTTGCCATACACAAAGGGGTAGAGCAGACTTCCTTCAGAGTTTAAAAGTATCTGAGATTAACCATTTAATTTGCATTTATTTTGACTCTTGATATATCGGATTCAAAGTACAGTATATCAATTGTATTTGTCTATGGCCAATGGCTTGGTTTGAATGTCATACCCAAACAAAAACCTTTTTGGTGTATTTTAAATGGGTTGTGTTCATCAATAGGGTAGTAAGCCCCTGACTTTAATGCTCCTGTGGGCTGCAAACTGGTTTGTCCAGCTCTGCCTCATTCTGATGGGTGCAGTTGGGTGTTCAATAAAGGATGGCAACGAATTTCAATACAACTATACAAACTGTTAAATAGCACTGGCAAGTGAATGAACTGATAAAATATCAATGATGAAGAATTTTTTGTATAGCACAATCATAATGATAATGATTCTAATATTAGTAACTATTTGATAAATTATGTTTTTGTATAGGGCCTATAAGATATTTGTTGTTTTACATGTGGCATTGATTTGAGCAAGATTTTTCAGCCCTACCTTAGACAAACAAATTTTCAAGGCATATAGCAATGCATCATTTGAATGGGTTGAGACCATTTTTGCATACAGTATCATGAATCTCATGTAACTATGGCTTCAGATTAGTGCTGTTGTTGTATGTTTTAACAATGCAAAATAACAACTATTTATTCCCATTACAACTGGAAACGTAATAAAGAATAGATCATATGATGACTAATGGGTTGGAGTATCTGGAAAACCTTTTCAACACAAGTTACTGTACATCCTTTGTTACAGCAGAACACTTAATAGCCTACACCTGTAAAGGGAGTGGCTGGTGATGTGGTCTGCTTTAGAAACTACTAGAGAGAATTCGAGAAACGGCTGTGTCTCCTAGTCCTCACAGGGTGCAATGGTTAATAAGTAAAGAAAGAACTGTCTGTCTGTTCAAAAATCATTTTGAAAGCACTTTGGAGGCTCATATAAGCTAAGGTAAGCGGTTCTTTCTTTTATTATGGTATTTTGCTATATTTTTGCCTTTAACTGTAAACTATTGTAAAAGTATTGTATTCTTTCTACAGGTTTTTTTTGGGAGAGCACAGACCTATCGTTTAAGATGGATAAGTTTCGTATGATGTTTCAGTTCCTCCAATCCAACCAGGAGTCCTTTATGAATGGCATATGTGGTATCATGGCACTAGCTAGTGCCCAAATGTATTCTGTCTTTGAGTTCAGCTGCCCCTGTATGCCAGAATACAACTATGCCTACGGCATTGGACTGCTTGTCATTCCACCGATATGGTTCTTCATATTAGGTTTTGTACTGAACAACAATGTTTCTATGCTGGCCGAGGAGTGGAAGAGGCCAACAGGGAAGCGGAATAAGGACCCAGCAATCCTTCGATACATGTTCTGTTCAATGGCACAGCGGTCCCTGATAGCACCTGCAGTGTGGGTGTCTGTTACTCTCATGGATGGGAAGAGCTTCCTGTGTGCCTTCAGCATTAACCTGGACATTGAAGAGTTTGGGAATTTCAGTTTCATTAGGGAAATGTCAGATGTGGAGAGGATAAAGATGCTGGCAAAAATTCCATGCAAAGACATGTTTGAATACAATGAATTAAGAGAGCCGGCGTCTCGTTACATAAAGTGTATATCACAGGTGTGTGGTTTTGCCATTTTGCCATTTCACAGCCAATGGCCTTAATATCTGATCAGCACTACACAGTATCAGTATCAAAATCAATAGTGCTTCATCTATTCTCACTTAGTCTACAGAAATTAATGTCACATGGAAGTAGATATCAGTTAAAAGTAACACAAATTGTGTTTCAGTATGGTGGTTTTAATTGATCTAATGTGCCCTGTACCAGTAAGGCTGTGACCTACGTCTGTTTATTGCTGGCTTGAACCATTTGGGTCCTTTGCTGGACTTTATTCTAGATTAAAACCACGTTAACAGGGATTAGGCCAGTATTACTTATTGGAAGATTAGTAGTTGATTAAGGCCATTTTATTGCCCATTGCACATGTATTAACTATAGCTGTTTAATTTAGATTATGCCCTCCACGGCAAACAATTGGACACTTGTAGCCTATTTAAAACAATCATAATCTGATTGAATAATAACTAGTTGGTTGGGATCTTCGTATTTCAAACAAGTCGGAAAAGGGAACAAAAAGATTTTGATAACCTTATAACTTGCATCTTTAACTAATACTTTACTAATAATATGATTGATAGTATTACTATAAATACTAATAATACTTCACCACATCATATGTAGTCATTTATATTTCATACTTTTTTTTGCAGGCATTTGGGTGGATGTTCCTGCTAATAATGACCATTCTGGCCTTCATGATTCGGGCCATTCGGCCATGCTTTAGTCAGGCCGCCTTCCTCAAGACAAAGTACTGGTCCCACTACGTAGACACTGAGCGCAAGTTGTTTGACGAGACGTGTAAGGAGCACGCCAAGAGCTTTGCCAAGGCTTGCATTCACCAGTACTTTGAAAGTGTCAGCGGAGAGATGCATAACCTCCACCACCATCACTCAGACGACAACAAAGAGGGCGAAGAGAACAAAGTAAGTGATGAAGACAGACTTCTTGGTATCAGAGCCCAGGATGATATGAACAAGATCTTGTGGAACTGGCACACATGTAAACCACCTCTGGCTCTGAGAAGGGACCAACCAGATGGAAAAGACAATAAAAAACTCAATGGAGAACCAAATGGATTTGTAAACGGACATGCCCATGACATTGAGAAGAAGCAGTGGGCAGTGTATTACAGTAAGGTTTGACTTTTCCAAAGGCAACAAGGCTTGGGTTTAGTAAGTTATCTTGTTTTTGTTAAGAATTAGGAATTATATTGATTTATAGATCAAATAGATTCAGATATATAATTGTCATTTTCTAGTTTGTTGTGTGGATGAATCACATTAAACATATGTGTACTGTTGTGTCAGTAAACTATACATTTTACAATACAGTAAGTATGAGGCAGCATCTTTTAGTCTGTTGAAATTTGCAGTAAAGTTAACAAAATGATGAAGGAGATACCCAATAATGATGCTGCTAAAATGTATTGTTGTCTCAACACTACATAGAAATGACTATTAAAGATCCACTATACCACACAAAACAAGTCTTGGCATTAATCTGATATGGTTCTGAGAGTCTGCATTTGACCAAAGCTGTCATGCTACTGTGGATTTCCCAGCCAATATACAGGGAACCAATCAGTGTTCTCAACATTTAGCTCTAAACATGCATATCGGTCGTACAAATATGCCAATTGAATAATAGCCGGGCCCACCCATAATGATAGTTTTACCGGTGTAGTATCAGGGCATGGGAGCTGCATCAGGGCCTATACTGTGTCTTCCGGGTTGGTATACTTGTATTTCAACGACCACACACATTTCAACAAGGTTAGGTAGTTGTAGCGAGGTGGGCCTTATCTGCATACAGTCAGTAGAGTTCACATGGGTCTCAGGTCATACTGACTAAATCATCAATGTCCACACTAATATGTATATTAGCCCATATGTGTACTTTGTGGATGAAGTTTCTTGGTTATAGACATCTTGACCAGAATTCCCATTTATTTTGTAGGCAATTCTGCATACCCATATCATGCAAATAGGGTTGTGTGCAGCCACAGTCATTTACAGCACCGAGGCTTCAAGGTCAACATTTTCTTTCTTATTTACATCTTCATGTAAGTCCCTGAGAAAAAGGCTTTTCACTGCAGCCTTGAGAAAATGCTTACACGTTTGATAAAGCTATTATAAATCTGGGGTATGCAACAACATGACACCACAAAGGCTATGTTACAAATTTAAATATCAGTTTGCAGCAGGACAATAGCACAGCCTCATAACAACATTCATTAAACTTTGATTTTTAAAGGTACTCTCCTCAATTTGGGTCTGGAATTTCCCATTTGATTGAAATAAATGTTAGTAAAAAACATTCTTGTTTTGGTTTCAAACAGAGAGTGAATATCCCTCCCACAGTGCTGACTGGTTTACATTCCGCTCTACTCCTCACTCTATGCCTACTTTGGTGCACACTTGTGTTTTCCACACATAATTGGTGTGCTAAACCAAGGAGTGTATCAACGCCGTAAATGCCAGCCATGATGTTTGTACTGTAGCTCTCTACACGGCAAGCCCAGCCTTCCCTAACTGTTCAGCAGTGATGTCATGACTAATGGGGGATGAATGAAAACACCCATGGAGCCCATGGGTGTCTTTCCCTCCCTCCCCCTGGGGGATTAGTGGAGCAGCCCACCGCTAACCCAGTAGCCCCGGCAGCTGTTCTCTCTGAGAGAATTGGCAGACAGGGCCACTGATGTGGGGGTGGAAGCACGACTCCTTTTACAGAAGATCTCTCTCTTTCTCTCTCTCTCTTTCTCTCTCTTTCACTCTCGCCCATATCCTGCTTCCCTATCTTTCGTGGTCTTCCCCCACACAGTCGTGACGCACTGTTTATGCATAGATAATAAAAACCTAATCTGAAAAGCAAGAAGCACTCGTTGTACCCTTGAGGAGCTGTGTGTGTGTGTGTGTGTGTGTATGTGTGTGTGTGTGCGTGTGCGCGTGTGTGCGTATCGTCCTCTCTTCGTTTAGGCCAGGCCACCTCTTCACTCAAAGGCCTTTGTTTTGGTTGTCAGGCAAGCAGCCTGCACATGTCGCCATTCTGGACCTCCCCTGACTTTGCTGCAAGTCTCTCTTTCACATACACAGGAAGGAGCGAGGTAGCGCACGCACAGACACACACATGCCAGAATGCTCGCGGACACCCCATTTGTCGGTGTCTGGCTCATTCTGCCTTCCTCCTGCCTGGAGATTGGAGGACGGGAGCAGGGAGGGAGGGCTGAGGGAGAGGAGAGTTGCGAGGCAAAACGGCCGGTCACATGAGCAGAGATCTGTTTACAAACCCTAAGCAGAGCAAAGCAAGGGGAGGCAGGCAGCGCAGGGACAGCAGTAGGAAGGCAAAACAGCCACTCTGGACACCATTATGGACTGAGAGAGGGAGAGGAAAAGCCTTCCATGACAAAGCCAGCTGGAGGTGGCAGAGCCTGAACGAGAAACACAGACACACTTCCTTTTGTCTCTCAGTTTGCTCCACTGAAAGAGCAGATGGCGGGTGGGAGAGTATGAGCTCCCTTTTTATGCGCACATTCACTGACTGACAAAAACACCAGCAAAACACCGAACCCTAAGTTAAGGGCTGTTTGTCTGCATGGAGCTGTGTTCAGGGCAGCTCTTTGTTTGGATTCTGAGGGAAGCACATCTTCTGCTTCCACTGAGGAGGAATACCCCCTACAAGATCAGAGGATTGGAGGAGGAGACTACAAGTGCGAGGAAAGAGGGATGAGGCTTGTGAAAATCCTCTGATAAAAAGCAGCTTTGGGAGAAGGACAAAGGATAGATTAATGCCAGCAAATTACCTACAGTGAACAAGGGGACTGTCATTTTGGGTGGTGGATGTCGCTGGAGCTGATGTGGGGGAGATACAGTCGCAAATGTAATCTGGAGTAAAGGGGGACATTTTATACTCTAACGGTAAGCACTGTTTTAGTGAAAAGCCTGTGTTGTTTTTTAAAGAGCTGTGATTCACCCTCATGCGATAACATAACCCCTGAATGACATCTGATGCTGATAGAATGAGTCAACTGACAACTAATGAATTCAGCTGATTTTATTGTCTCTTCTTTCTCGTGTTTGTCCATGTCTCCTGGGCTGACACCGTTTGTTTTGTAAAGATGCAGGAACAACACAAGGTCTTCCGCCCCAGTCCAATCTCCGATCCCAAATCTCCCAATCTTAATTTGGAGGCTTAATCCAGATTTTGGAATTCTGAACAGAACAGACTGCTGAGCCAACAAAACTGCACGTCCTGAGGATTTGCAACATCATAGCAAATCTTAATATCTTGATGCTTTTTTTTTTTCAGGGTGCCTACACCCAACAGAAGAGTATTCTAGCAGGGGCGAACCGAGTCAAAGCTTGGAGATCTACTGATCCAGTTTCCAGAGCTCAAGTCCACAAAATTGACTTCCATCCAGGCTTGGCCTTCTCTTGATGGGGTCTGCGCTAAGAATCAAATTTCATGCAACCATTCCAATGGTGTAACGGTAAGTGGATTAGTCACTGCCTGCCAAACACACAGGGCCTACAGTCTACACACCACGAATATACTTGCTTGCATCTCTTAACTAAATAGTAAACTCAGTCAATTCGCTGCTGGCTAACAGGATCTGTTTAGTGAAAATGCTTCAGAAGTGATATGTAGCCAAGAATCTTGGGCTGGATTTGTATTTTGAGTAAAGTATAGGAACAAAATGGCATTCCCAAGGTAATGTTTACATACAGTAAAGAAAGACCCTTATAAGCCTGGTTCATTCTTTCACTTTATTTTAGTTTCTTTCCTGTGGGAGTGATTTAACAGCTGTAAGGCCATTTTAGAATATGTCAACAGTGACACGTTTTGTTTCTTCTCTTCTCTATTAGGCCTTGCACAGTTTGTCATCCCCCAACCCCCAGCTCCCCGAGCACGTCAAAGTATCCAGCCCACACCCCCCACCGTGCGCAAGCTGTACCCATTCATTCACTCTTAAAAAGAGCCACATGGACATTTAGAGGCTGCCAAAGAGCATCCGCGGTGCAAATTAATAAGAACACATGTGGCATATGGAAGTGGGGCTTCCTCTGCCATTGTCTCACCAAATGGTGCTGCAGTCCCCAGAGTGTTTTCTGATTAATATACCCAATCTCCCACCACCACCACCAACGCACGCACGCACACACAGAGTTTCTGTTTTGTGAAGATCGAGACACTAGACACCACTCCCCTAACCCTCAACACTGATACAAGTTCACACACCTCCGTGGGGCTCGTGGAACAGATGGTAGTGTGGTGGAAGTGCCGTGTCTGTCCTCCATGTTTGTCCTCTTCACAGCCAATTACACGCAGCCCCAGTCTAATCTACAGCCTCTGTCTCACGTCTGTGGACAGACCAGCAGCACAATGCCAGCCACTAACATATACTACCTCGCCAAATATTTGCCCGTTGTTTTACAGACAGAACCACAAAAGCTCTTTGAATGAGTAAATGTTATGTCCAGTATATAGTATTTATTTTCACTATACACTTAAAATGTGTGTGTGTGTGTGTGTGTGTGTGTGTGTGTGTGTGTGTGTGTGTGTGTGTGTGTGTGTGTGTGTGTGTGTGTAAGAATAAAATAACTTGGTTAAATTTTAGGTCATGATAAGACAACTCATATTTGTCTAAAATGTCACTGGATTGTAGACATGTGCAATTGCTTACATTATTAAAAATGGTATTAGGAAAGAAAGGAAAATAAATGGACTGAACTGACTGAAGTACAATTGCTTCTCCAGTTGCCTTGCAGCCAGGCTTGCCCTGCCAATTTGTACTTTCATGGCTAATGCTAATGCAGCTAACTATAGATCTTGAAAGCACCTTGCCTCAGAGGTGTTAATAATGGCGATCATAAGTGCAGAAGCTGAAGGAGTGGAAAGAATTTGTTCAATGACCTGCTATCGCGTAAAACATCGCCTAGGCGACTGGAAAACGAGTGAGGTAGTCCTAGTTTTATTTAAGTTTGAAAGGTTTAAGGTGTTTAAGGTTTACTAGGTCTACTACATTAATAAAATGAAATATTATAATATGACAACCCCCTGTTCCCCTCCTGCCAAGATTCAACCATTAACAAAAAGATTAAAAGTAACCTTGATAAAATCAAGGAAAAGTTTAGAAAGCTAAGGGGAAAAAAGCACACAGTGTACATTATATTTATTACATTTGCAGAACCTAACACGCATGTCTTTGTGTGGGGCAAACCCTCATGAGCACAGGGAGAACATGGAGAAATCCACACAGAAATACTCCAGTCGGGTTTGAACGCAGGCCCATTTTACTGTGGGGCACCGAGCTAGCGTACTTATACCCCCTTTGTAATTTCTTGCTGTTCTCCACAGGATGCCTGTGTGGTTTGGCTTTCCAGCACTCTGAACAGTACTGCAGCATGACGTCTGACATCTACCACCTCCCCCTTAACGTGTACGTTATCGTGCTGGGCATTGGCCTGTTTGTCTTCATGCTGAGCCTGATCTTCTGCTGCTACCTGTTCAGGTAGGCGGGTGGTGGGGGTGGGGTTGCTATATGCCCCTAGTGGAGAGTTGCAGTAACTGCATGGCTACTACATATTACTGCAGGTTCACAATATGTACAGTATATATCCCTGCTACAACATTCAGCTGTGCTTTGTGAGGACAAGTAATGAAGGAAAGAATCTAATGAATATGGATTATTAGACTGGTAAAACAAACAGCGTACATTCTTATTCTGTTTTACAATTAATCTAGCAGTTTGTTTGCATTAAGATCAACAAAATAATCAGATTTATTTGGTATTATATCGTAATAGGTTGAAACAGCAAGGATCCAGAGAGCAGTTCAGCTACAATGAGGTACATCACTGCAACACTATTTGTCACTGTAGATGCACATGTAACACCCACTTCTAAAATACTACTATAGCATTTCACACTGTTGTCGTCATTTGTGAAACCTGACACCACCCACTTTAGATGACCTTGACTATCCACAGTAGTAGCTTGATGCATAATTGCCAGCTCTCAAGTTCAGCCATGGTGTTCAATATGTAATTGAATTAAATTATTCCAGGACAAGAGGATGTGATAATTGTTTCCCACCCTGTTTTCCCTGTAGGTGGTGCTGAAAGGGGCAGGCAAGAAACTAAGTCTTCTGGGAGTACGTTTCTGTTTTTTATTTCTTCTTTAAGATAACACTGGGCCCTCATTTGGGGTTTGCAGTGAATCTGGGTTTAATTTTGAAAGATTATGAACAATAGTTTTTCTAATTTTGTTGAGGTTACTACTGGTAAACCAACAGAAATAGATGACACTGAATACCATGCATACATTTATACAGAACACAATCTAATTAGATTTTTTTTTCCTTGCAGCAAACCTGTGCAGTGTGTCTGGAAGAATTCAGGACCAGAGATGAGCTGGGAGTGTGTCCATGCTCACATGCATTTCACAAGAAGTGAGTGAATAGTTTGCTAAATATAAACCATCAACATAATTGTATTATGTTGTAAAAGTATTGACTTTGTGGATTTATCTTGTTCTGTACCAAATATAACCAATTAGTGTCTAAATTATAGGTGAGCTATATGTAATCATCTAACATAGTGATTTAAACAACATTCAAAATTCAAGAATGAGTTCTGCACCGTTTTTAGGTCCACACTGTGCAACTGCACAGCCACAAGGAAATTGGCATTCATTGGATGTGGACATATTCATATTTAATTCATATGAATTTCATGGCTACGTTTGAAAATATTAAACCATTATACTGATTGCAGAATATACTGTACAGATGTCATCATTGCAGACTAACGGCGCCTACGTTTATTACAGATAAAATCAATCATGCATTTCAGTTTGTGTGGAGCAAATGGTAGGAAAGTCCATTACAATCTCTCGTCCAAGCCAGCTCCGTTACATCCATTACAGCAGCAAATTGCCTGGGTTTCACAAAATCCAAAGTCTCATACCTATAACTGTTTAGCACCAGTGTAAACAAATAGACCAGTGTGATTTTGAGATGTGTACTATAACTCAGGAGGTCGGTGGCCATTCTGGTTGTGATGCGCAATTGCACATTGTTTTTTAAAATCAAGCCACTTTCTCAAATGTAGCTTCAGAAGTCACTTTAACCCTAGCTTTGTCCATGGCGTGAGGCAGAAGAGCTTTGTCTGTTATTGTAGTAACTCTCTTCCTGATAGGAAAACACTTCCTCTGCACCAGTGTAATTCCTGTAACTGTACTACCCTGTACAGTGAAACTAATCCACTAGTCTCATGATGTGTTTCACTGGGGCTTGGGAAGACCAATAGGGAAACCAGACCCTAAGCCGAACACTTGCTCCGTGTGTCCTCAGGTGCCTGCTCAAGTGGCTGGAGATACGCAGCGTGTGCCCCATGTGTAACAAACCCATCCTCCGGCTGCACACAGACGCTCCCCAGGGGGCTGAAGGTCCCATGGACCCCGAGGAGGTGTGAGAGAGCTACGGAGGGAACTAGGTCAGGCCTCCCCTCCATTTAAAGATAAACCACCACACATAAATAAAGGATGATGGACAGTGGTCACCTTTCTATCTCACAAGGCTTAACTGTGATGAGTGGTCCCAGCATTGGCCCTTTGAGTAACATGCCACAGGGCGGGGATTGAATGATGTTGTTAGATAGTTATAAAGGAAAAGGATGGAAGAATGTAACCTTCTCCATAAGCAAGTACCAATAGTACTTCCATTTTGCACTGTCCACAGAAACACAAGAGAGAGGAACTTAGAAATCCTGAAGTATCCCTGCCACTCATTCTGGCCCAGCACTGCCTGCCAGAGAAAGTCAATCACAAGTAACATGTTTAACAGGCATTCAGAGGAAAGTCATTGGCAACTAGCATCAATGTGGATACCTCTATTATCTCAGGGGTGTTACCAATAGAGCCAGCACAAACCATGTCAGTCACCCTGTAACCTTGTGCCACAAATACATTTTCCAATACTGCCAATGTAGGTGAAATGCTATAGCAATTAGAGGTAGCCAAAGCCTATGGCTGACATACAGACCGGTGGTTCTCATGACTAAAGTACACCGTATGGTTACTGCTTGTATCCCAGGCCCTTTCCTTTTAAGAGACTGATAGAACACTAGTCTTGTCTGTATGTATTGTACGTAAACGTGTCCTTATATAAATATAGTTATTTTGTATTTGTTGATTTTAAATAAAACGTCATGCGATGGTGGTGGGCTTGTTCAAATCAATGAGATTAAGTGAGATTCCTGCTATCACTTTAATAATAAAAAGTTTCAAGACAATATGAGAAAGACCCTCTAAGCATGTACTATGAAAGTTGAAATTACAGGTGTTTATCTGGTTACAGTCTTGTCCTCATACACAATCCATACAAATCAGTTAATTACCAGTCAAACACCCCCCATGTTATGAGGGTTTCAGTCCATTTCACATACAGCCTTCCACACATTTTTATGCCTCAATATCAGGTTCAAAAGTCTGTAGTTACTAAGGCGCTGACTAATTTCATTCATCCATTTTTAAAGACTGTTCATGGAAAAGCATCTAATCCGTGAATCTGCAAAACATCCATTTGTGTTCAACAGGCAGCTTGGGTCCCTTTAGATTCCACAAACTCCAAAGCCTTCTCCTTGACAGCCTGGATGCTGTCTGACGTGCCGTGCTTCTTCTCATACTCAAGGTAGCGCTTGAAAAAGAACTTGATCTTTTTCACGGCTACACTTAGGTGGATCACGCGGTCAAACAGCGCCCTGTAGGATACAGAAAGACAAGGACTTAAAAACACTATACAAAGCAAACGAACCACAGCATTGTTACCAATGATGGGTATCAAACAAGATATCATCCCTGACTGCCCACTGGCCCAAGCGCTCACCTGACTTCCTTCTGGGAGCCGTGCTTGATCATGAGATCGATGAAGACGGACCACAGGTCTGTACGTTTGGGATAGCTGGTCAGGACCTTGTCAAACATGGAGCGGCCTCGTTCCACGTCGCCGTAGCGGAACTCCAGCTGGGCAAACTTACTAATTACATCCACACCTGTGAGAGAACGCCAGAAGAGAGGAAAATATACTTAAATATGTGGAGCTTGCAAATTCAGGATAGTTTTACCAGGCCAGATTACACAGAATCCTCTACATATGTTTGAAAACTATGACCAGCTGAGTTTTAACTGGGATTATAAGAACAATTATTTGCATTCACTATAGGCATAGGAATGTAGCTGACCCTTCACACAGTGGTGGTAACGTTCAAGTTACCCTAGAGATTAACAAAGCGGTCATTTTACCTCATTAGCCACTACTGAAATATGAGTGAGGTTGCCTACTTTCATTGGTAGGCAGACTCTTCAGCGCCCTCTGCAGGAGGCCACCAGCAGCACCACCCTGGCCCTGCTGGAGCAGGAAGGTCCCATAGCTGAGCCACACAGCCTTGTTCTGGCGGAAGCGCTTCACCATCGTTTTATACAGACCTTCTGCCTCCTAGAGACACACACAATGAAATGTATGCACAGTTATTTTTCCACTGATAAAACCCAAACACATATACAACAAAGTAAAATAGACAGCTTCATAGAATCAAGCACATAATTTTGGCTATTCATAGTTGGAGAGATCTAAAAAGGAACATACCTTGGTCTTGTTGGAGTTAGTGTAGATGTCAGCCAGCTGCTGGTAGACTGGCATGGGCTCACAGAACTGTACTGCCCGCTCGAACACCTCCTTCAGACTGTCCCCTGTGCCGTACATGTTCTCCAGATTCAGCAAGGCGACCCACACATTCAGCTTCTCCTGTTCCTCCCTGGGATACACATGATCAAATGGGTTTGCAAAAGGAGTACAACTAATGGTGAACCTTAATCAAAACACTGTGCCACATTACACTTTCAACCTCCCACAACTGAAAATGGCCAACATCAGGGGTATTCAAACATGTCTTTTTATTTATTTTAAGGCCGTAATAACCACCCACAAGTAAAAATATGACCTAAGCCTACTTATATCAAACACCATAATTAACTCTTAACAAATTAATATAATTCAAGACTTAGCAGGGGATTTGATTCACTGTAAAATTGAGGAAGACAATTTTAGGACAAGAAGTAGCAAATCTACTTGAAAATGTGCATCTTTACTGCCCTGCATCCTCTTCCCATACATTATTCTACAAGAACTTCACCTGAAGGAAATGGTTTTAAGAGCCCTCTCGGCCACAGCCCGGGCCTGCTCGATCTGCGTGGCTTGAAGATGGTGAGCCATGTACTGGAGCCAGAGCAGCGAGCTGTTGGGTGAGGCCAGAAGCAGGCGCTCGAAGGCCGCTGCGTCCTGGGGTCTCAGGTTGGGGTCCATCAGCTCAGCTTCCCGCTGAACCAGGGCCTTCTCCGCCTCCTTCTTCTGCTGCTCCAGCTCATGGCGGGACTTCTTCTGCACCTGGGAAACAATGAAGGAACATAAGCTGGTGCAAAGAAGTCCATGACTGCAGTTAGACTTTATTGAGCCAATCCAGTCCACAGTTAAAAAATATCTGGAAAATTAGGGTGTGTTGAGCTGACCAGATGTTTGACGTAACGTTTACTACATTTAGAGAACCGTTTTAATTGAAACGTTATGTTTTCTCTAGCGTTGGCTACACTCTTGAACTCTTGGAATGGTGGGTGTTGACAGACCACAAAACAATCGCTATGTATTTATCAGCAATGCAGACAGCATTAACCAATTGAAAACAACTCCTACCCGATTTAAAATTCCTCATCATGCAGCTGAACCCAGCATACTTAACCCATTACTGTTAAAAGGCCAGCGTGCTACGCCTACCTTGCTGCTCCCCTCTTCCTCCTCCCCGTCGCTGGATTGAGCCTCCACGGCCGCAGACGCAGGCTTCAGAGAGTTCAAACCCACATCCCAGGAGAAACCTGCGGACACCTGGAGTCTGGCTGGACCTGCCTGTTTCCGGTTCCCCTGCAGAATGGAGATGGTGGAGGTCACATTAGAAAAAAGGTTTTGGGATTCTTTGTTCTGAAACCAGCAAATCCTTATTTTCTGAAAGCAATTTTGTTACTGGATGTCCCAAACGTGGAAACAAAGAAAAACCTTTTCCGGGGCTGATTTTGGTTTGTCCTTCTCTTCTTCCTCCTCTCTGAAGTACACCTCCACCCCGCTGTCGCTGTCCTCCGCCTTTCCTTTCTTCATTTTCTTTGTTTTCTTCTCGGGGACTTGGTCTGCATTGCCCTGGAACACAACCAAATATTCTCACTTATTATTTTATTTAAAATTACTTTTGAAAGAAGAGACATTTATAATTAAGACATAAACGTGAAGTAAGTGAAGTGAAGTTAGGAGAATGATTGACTGGAAATGATGAGGAATTAAAGAAAAGAAACCCGACAGGAGGAAAAGTGGAAGAAGCTAGACACCTTGGGGGATTTCCTTTTCCTCTGGGCGTCGTGTTTCTCTTTGGTCTCTCCAGTCAGGCGCTCTTTCAAACCGAGAGATTCTGGGAGCACGTCTGGCTTCCCGGTGTCCTCAGGCAGCAGGGACAGACTGACTATCTCCTTCTTTTTGTCAACACTGAAGAGGGGTTGAAGCGAGAGGAGGAGCATGGAGGATTATTAAAACAAGAATCACAAGTTAGTCACAAGCTACTTCACAGCGAAGACAAGGTACTACTGTCTGTGTAACTCGGGTTTTGTTGTTGTTGACAATTGGACTTGCCATCCAATTATTATATACATCAGAAATACCCCAGGCAAAAAACTTTTTTTTTTGGTTGTTCTCAAAGGCTGCCTACTGCACCAAGCAGTCCATTTAGACAAGTAAAAGACCTTCTATCAGAAATAGCCTGTATCAGGTGGAGATAGAGTAATGAGGTGTTACAATATGACGTTAATATGTGGATCATGTTGGGAAGTAGAGGTGTACCTGAGAATCTTGGTGGTGAGCAGGGTGTTGACAGGCAGATTATCAGTGATGACGCTGGGACTGGTGAAGAAGTACTTGGTAGCTTGCTGGAGTTCGGCTCGCCCGACAATGGACCGAGACAGCCTACAGGTAAGAAACATAATTCTTGCTTATAATAGATTGTGAAAATAAAATCTTTATAGTTGTTTATATATTTATACTTCAAGCAACAAACCACTTCTTCAAATGGGAGTGTATATATATATAT
>JAODLI010027758.1:0-20387 GCA_027575585.1 Percopsis omiscomaycus | reverse complement strand
CTGCTTTTATACCTGGACGGAAGACTGCAACAGTGCCAGATTATTATCTCACCTCAGACGGTATCAAGGGCTATACTGGGCTAGTCGTTCTTACTTCCTCGTTCTTCTACCCTGTCCGACTTCGTTGTGTTTTTGTGCAGACAACGCTACGGACTTCCTGCTGACGGCGTATCCCAGCTACCTTCTACTCCTCTACCGAGCTCTCCCAGATCGGATCTGCAGGCTGAGCCGCCTTAGTTATTTTTATGTTCCGTTCTGTTCTCTTTTTACCTCTGCCTCGCTGTCTCTGAGTGTTGGGTCAACACTCTCGCCCTAACATTTAATGGATATGATAAATTTTGATTGGTAAATGGACTGCATTTATTTGTACCAAACACCTCAACACTTAGACAGAAGTCAGTGGGTATCAAACCAGTGATTTTTTGATTGCCAGATGACCTGCTCTACCCCCTGTGCCACTGTCGCCCCATTGATGCACAACAATATTAGTCTAAATTCTGTTTGTAGTTATTATTTTTGTGTTCTTTATTGTGTTATTATTATTATTATTATTTTCTCCTTATTAATATTGTTATTTTTATTAATACTATTAATAACAAATAATGATGGTAATAATAGCAATATTTGATTACATTTCATAAAAGTGCTTTGCACATTTTAAAACCACTAAAATGTCACAATTTCAATCTTATTACTATTATATTTACTATTATTATATTTAACTACAGAATACAAGCAGTAAGTAGGAGCCCTGGTGATGTAAATTCTTCCATAAAAATTACAAAATGTGTGTAGTCATTATGATTATTATTATAATTGATTGTTGTAATTATGTGCTTCCTATTGTTATTGATATAATTATATTAGATACTGTATATAAAAGTATGTATATTGACCCCAGAGTCAGAATTCTGGAGGGGTAGCACTAAAGCCCTATTACTGTATGTGGTGGAAATAAAACTTTGTCCTAGATCAAAACTAAAGCCATCATCAGAAAGGCCAAGACTTGGGGAAGTAACATCTCCACCTAAAGAAGCTGAAGCCTTGGCGCTTTTCACAATAATATCGTTCTCTGGCTGATAAGCAGTGATAGAAAATCATGTCAGTTAAAAACAAATTACCAGGTACATGTCAGAGCCTTTACAGCAGACAGAGGGGAGACACTATGACAGAGGGGGCCATACATGATGAGGGGTTTGCCAGTAGTTGGGGGGTATGTCCATGCCTCAGGCATCACTTGGGGGCACAATTTCCGGGAAACAAATCCAGCCAGAACTTCTACTTCTGTCTCACTTAGTTTGTCACTGTTGACAGGAAACAGAAAATATGGTAAGAAAACATCCTATTTTGCAATTTTGTATTTAAAATACATACTTTGTGCAATTCTACATTTATTCTGTGGTTGATTTGATCAAATGATTCAGATCAAATGTTTAAATTCTGTTTAATAAATCTGAATTGGATTGGCTGTATTTTAGCCATTACCGATCAATTGTGCCCAAAACCTGGCTTACAGCTAGCCAGACCTTGGCACCACCAATTTACAGAACGTTCCCGAGACAAAGGATTAGTCAATAGGTTATTTTTCCCTCAGCAAGTTCCGCTTTCTTAAAAACCTTAGGTGTGAAACCTGTGGAAGAATGTCATGTGAAAATTAACAATGTCAGGTATAGAAACAAATAGAAATTCTGTGATTTTCCTCCCCGGGAAACTGTGTGATTAAGGTGAAGCCGATAAGGTGAAGCCAATCCCTTGCCAACATGATGACATTATTCTAGATACACAGTTAAGATGATCATAGACGGCTTATGTTTGGACAGTTTATGTATGGATGATAAAAATTATAATTATTCTGAAAATGTAATTTTTAAGTCTGTGGGGGGCGGCATTTCTTTCCAGTAAATCTCTTAACTACACCAGAATTGTTCATGTGAAAGTTTTTGCCGACTCTATTTTTTCGCTGTCTGAACAACCAGGAAATGTCATAGTCAAGAGAAACTCATGAGTGAAGTGAAGTTGTTGTCTTGGTTAATGTTCAAAGTATATAAAATAGAATATAATCTGTTAATTACACCAACATTGTGCTTGTAAAACAGTTGTGCGTGTAGAAGACGTCGTTAAAAAAAGATCGCCAATTCCAAAAAAGGGAAATCAGTGTAGGATGTGTGCGCTCACTGTGTTATAAATCAGAATAGTTTTGTACGTAAGCAATTTGTGTCGCTAAGCGACCTAGACCGATCTCTTAGCTGGAGCTGGGCGCAAGCAGATCAACCACCACCAGAATATCCTGAATGTAGGTTTTATTGAAATGTGTAATAAACTTGTTATTGTATGACTAAGTATTTATCTGCTGTTTATGTCATCAGATAACATCACTCCTCTGTAAGAGGACTCATCAGATTTTTGATTGATAAAGAGCATCGATTAGATTACTTATTAATTACCAATTGTTACTTAATCCTATTTGTATGCTTCCGTAGATAATCCCGTGGTGCCCCGAAGGTTTGGTCTTTCAGACTAAAATGTATTCTTTATTTATTAATAAAGTGTCATGTAATTCCCTCAATATACTTCACTACTGACAATTCCCTATTCAATATTAATCTTTATGCGTTTCATTCTACCTGATCTCCTGTGTATACTTTGTGTCTTTGTTTGTATGCCTGTTTCTTACATTCATTCATTTAAACAATAGCGCGCGCACACACAGCAATATGAATAAAACAAACGTATTCATTCCCATTAGATGGGTTTAAGGACAATCAACCAAACACCAGCACCTGCAACCTCTCCTGGCCTGTTCAGGTACCCTCCACCTCTGATGAATAAACATGACTCCCCAACACACACACAATCACACACACACACACACACACACACACACACACACACACAGGTGGCAGTTTATGAATATGGGTCTGCCTGAAACAATAGAGACAATGGCCAAGGTGTGCCATTGTTCTATTCCCTTGTCCACTTTGTGTTTACATATGCGTACACACACATGTATGTGCATTTGTGTTTAAGCAAACTAAATAATAGCCTTGAACATGAGCACTTCATGCAATTAACTGGGAGGGGGAGAGAAGAGACCGACCAGTCAATATCTCTTTTAATACAGGTCAGGGTCATACATAGCCAAGAAAAATATGGTCTGTGTGTACCATAGGGTGAGAGAAAAGGAAAGAACTAGTGCTCAGTGTACGCTTGAGCGAGAGAGAGCGAGAGAGAGAGACATGTACCCATAGGGAAAGAAGGGGTAATTAAACTTTCATTCACACACAAACAGTACAGCCAATTGAACATTGCCAGCCTTGCATCGATCATTTGGCACTACAGGAGTGATGTATTGGTTTCCCTTAATCAGTTTTAAATGAACAATTATGGTAATATCACCTGCTGTTGCTAGTAGTTACCGAGCCCTACATTACCCTGGCATTTTGTCTATACTTAAGCAGTATCGCATCATGAGAGGGAGTTCTGCTGGAGCCTACTATAAGCGCTGCTGCAATCTGTAGTCTCATGGTGTTGGTGTCTCATGCAATGTGTGCTGCTTTCCACTAGGGGCATATGTGCCACGTGGTGTCTTTCCCTGTTTACCGTGTCTCTGTGTCTGGTCATGTGTAATATTTGCTGCTTTCCACTAGGGGCATTTGTGCTGCTATCCACTAGGGTGTCGTGTGCTACTGGCCAGTCATGACACATCGGGCTCTAGTTTCCGGACGGTGCAAGGCCGGCGGTAGCTCTAACGTAAACGTACTGTAGTGACAATTTTGTTGGTTACAAGGTGGTTTTGCTCTTGCCTGGGCGCGTTTGCTAATTCCCTGGCTCGCCAGGGCTTGATTTGGGCTTGGGGGTGCAGTAGAGGGTGTGTCAGTCAATCAGGGGGCGCAGTGTTAGTTTGGTGTCAAATAAAACCAAATATTGCGCTAGCGTTTCTTCCGCCTGGTCAGACCACGTCTTAGCGCAGGCATTGTGTGGTAGTTTCCGGGCTTTAGGTTAAGGTGCACTAAGCACAGACAAAATCACACATGCCACATTTGTGTACGTTATGTTGGCCTATTTTGTGACTCTTTAAACTACTGACTACTGTCCCTAACCTTTTTAATCACAAAACTAAATATATGCACGTGTATCACTGTCTTCCAACATTAGTCAACGTGCGTCATTATGCATGGAAAACAACATGGTGACGGGGGATTTCAATAGTTCAATTAACTTCATTCAACCTGAAAGGATGAACTGATTGCCTAAGCTAATTGATCCTTGATCACAACTATTTAAGGTCTCCTGCTGTGTTCATAGAATGTATAGTGCAGACTTTTGCATCTATTATTGCAGTTGCGCTGCTATAAAAAGCCATGAGAGGAGCTGATTTGATTCGCCGTAATTGAAGACAGCGCCCACCACTCCTACTGACAATTTATTCATTCTAATCCAACCCTTTTACAACTGCGTTAGGTAATTAGTCCCTAGTTAGATCATATATTAATGTTTTAAAAAGTATGCAGTTGTCTTAATGCAATACTAAGTCGAGTATTGTCTCAGTTGGTTAAACATTAGGAATAACCATATGATCTAGTTTGGAATCTTGCCTGGATATATTTGACCTTCATTTACATTATTGTGTTTCATGCATGTGGTAGCATTAGCTAGTTTATTATTTTAACTAAAAATGAATGCATATAATCAATACTTGTATGTCATAGAAATGTACCTCACCCATTATCACACATTTTCAGTGTTTTTGGATAGCTTACCAGATAGCTTACCACATTATTTATCTCATACATAGGCTATTTCCCACAGCTGCTCTGCTAAAATAAATATAATCAGCAGCCATAGAACACCTCTTGTACAATCAAATTAGTGTTTTTAGTGTATAAAGTTTCAAGGACTCCTCAATTACTCCTCGATCTCTAGAGTTAAGGGCGCTCACTGTTGATGTTTGAAACAAAACTATCGAAAAGTGTAGGGTCAGGACACCGGGAGAGTGAGTTACAAACCAAAACAACATGATTCTGTAATGCTGGCTTAAACCACAAGAAGCATTCCAAACACAAGTGGCAAACAGACCCCTTAAATAATGGGGAAACATTCTAAATACAGCATATATCAATGTAGTATTTCCTATTTGCTTTCAATTTCTCTGTCACTCATTGTTTATTCAGTGTACAGTATTAGCTGTAGTTTACTGAATATAAATAATGGTTCTGCATTTCTGTTTGCATACCTACATTTTTTTTTACCTTTTTCTCTAGTTTGCTGCCATTCCTTGCTAATCTGTCCAATCTGCATTTCTGTTTATATAAACTTTATTGAATTATCCTGTCCATGTCTGAAATATCTCATTTGAAATGTGTTTTCAGTAATTTCATCAGCCTTTTGCATTTCACTCCTTGTCTGTTTAGCTTCTTAAATGTTACTTTTACCACCCTTCTTTACTGCAAGAGTGATGAAATGGTCATCATGCCTGTGTGTGTGTATGTACGATTCATTCCTTTCTTTAGGGCCTTGGAGAGCCATTTCTTCAGGACAGCCCAGAACCCGAGACGTAATGCATTTCTTTGCCCATGTTCCTTTATTTTTCCTGTCCTGTTCTACTGTGTGACTGCTCTCTGGTGACAGAAAGACTTGTTACAAAGGCAGCCATTTAGCAAAACCCACTCTGTGCTGTATTGCCACTGTCCAAGAGGAACCATTTGAAATCTTGAAGTTCTGTTTTGCTGACATTATTCATAATGTTAATGTACTAACACTAAAAATATCTGAGTCAAATAGCGACTCAGAGTAAAAATAAATGTAGCCTATATGTATTGTGGAGACCCACAAAATGTTGGTCTTGTTCAGGGTCAGGCTTGTCTTAATAGTGTTCTGGGGTAGTTCTCTATCTAGGTCAAGTTGAATGAAATATCATACAGCCATGGAAAAAAATTAAGAGACCACTGCCCATTTTTAAAAATAGAATATATATATTTATATTTTTTGTTATTTAATGTATACTTTTGTAAGTTTTTGATATTTATATTTATATTATAACATGTACAAGAATATGCAGTGGTCTCTTCATTTTTTCCATGGCTGTGTATAATGTGTGCCAGGTTTCATGGCCTCAAGGTTGTCTGTTGTCTGTGGAGGTGGGTATGATATAAACAAGCATAAATGCTTAGCTCAAAGACCACACATTGAGCATTGATTCCTAGACACCATCCCTGTGACATCCTGTATCTGCTCCCTACCCGTTGGCATCAATAAATCTTGACTGACTCAGTTCATCTCTGAATCTTCTTTGATCCAGAAAAAATTACCTCCACAGTATGTATCCTGAGGGATACCTGTCTTGAATTTTGAGCTAGGAATATTTTCCCATCTATTCCAATTTTGCTGAATGTTTCTAAAGAAACACACAGAAAAAGGTGTGCCCCCACACAACTCGAACAATAAATGGTCTGTGTGCATGTGTACATTTAGCCATTGCAAGCCCCACCTCTACGACGTGTTCCGTTTTACATATCAGTCTGGGAGATCTCAACTGAAATGTCAGCCGGGTATACAACCACCAAGCCCATCAGCGTTCAGGTCGGTAGTTTAGTTGGGTAGTTCAGTTGGTGAAGCACGGCAGCAATGAAGCACGTGTTCTGAAAAACCCTCCCTACGTGAGGATGATGGTTCTGATTGGTTGAAGGCGGTCCAATCCTCTAGCTAGCCTGTTTAAAAAATCACCATCAAAAGAAAAAAAAAAAATGTGGAGCTCCAATCACGTCACTCAAATTTCCGACCAAATAATATGGTACTGTGAGATGCTTAAATGACTAAAGAGCAGGCAGAGGTTTAAGATAACTAGCTGATTAGACTTCTCAGGTTCAAGGAAGGTTCTATGCTGTAATTGCTGTGGCTGTTTGTGATGTCACTAACCATATACACCTATCATAAAGAATGTGTCAGTTGTTGTCATCTAACCAGCCAAGCTATAGAGAACTACTTAGCTTTAACTTGCTGTATGGCTAGACTGACAAACACAGAAGCTGGAATTGTATGTATTATATATATATATTATGTATATTTTTTGGGATTTTAGATGAAAGACAACCACTCTTGTGATGCTTTTGTCTCTCTCACCCAAACCAAAAGACTTTCTCAGGGTGAGATAGATGTCAATCAATCTGGGGAAGAGACACAATAACACAAAACATGCGTGTGTGTGCGTGTGCCCGTTTGTGTGCCCGTGTGCGTGCGTGTGTGTGTGCAGAATGCGACGGTTGCAGGGACGTACTGACGGCAGATGTATTGTTTAATAAGAGGAACCTTTACAACAACCTTCACCTTTACTCTAAAAAACCCGTTGTAACCCTGTGTTTAAATATAGTATTAAGAGAAGATGCTTGCACCATGCGTGGGTGTGCAAGTAAAATGCGATGGTGTTAAGGAGAAGAACAAAGAAGAAGCTATATGTACAGTGGAGGAAATCAAACAGCCTTATATAGAGGAGTAGGAGAAAGGTTATCATTTCCAATGATTCCAATGTTTTGCGAATCCAATGATGAAATGAAGAGGGTAAAAATAGCTGGGAAAATAGCGGGACAGGAGGAGGAGGGAGGGGGAGGTAGGATGGAGGTGTGTGACGCTTGTGTGTGTCTCTCTACAGACAGACTAAGGAGATGCCTCTTGATGTAACACAGAGGAAGAGAGAGAGAGAGAGGTATTCCTAGAGGGCACAAGGCAGGAAATGCATGCTATTACTCAAGCTCTCTCTCTTTCCATTTCTCTCGCTCACTCGCTTTTCAGACTGTGACCCCTGAATAACCCCAAAGAAGGTAGACAGGACCCAACAATAATATAGTTATTTTCTTGTTATATTCCGGTTTCCGTTTCCACATTTTCTTTTTGCTAGCTTTAACCTGTTAACCTCTTGGCATTTTTTTGGAAGGTTTTGAAATTGTATACCCAAATTCCAGTCTTCGCAAGGGGCTTATGCCGTTGTGTGTTGGTGTATCTGCTGCCCGGACCTGTGCGCATTGACTGTGCATGTGTGACACGCCGAGCCCCACTACACGGAGTGCAAACAATTAGTGTTCCAGTATGTAATAATAATATTTCTTTCCAGCGAATCTCTTAATTACACCATGTGCATGTGCATGGGAAACAGTTTGTAACGATAGAAGTGTTGCTGATTGTATTAGTTCGCTGTCTGAATAACCAGGAAATTGACTCGTCTAGTGAAAGTAATGGAGTAATGTTCAAGGCATATAAAAATAGTTCCCTAATTACACAAATATTGTACTTGTGAAACAGTGTGTGCATTTAGAAGATGTACTTACAAAGATCACAATTTCTAAGCACTTCCAAAAGCATACGGTCTTCCATACGGAAATAGCCGAAAATGCCCTGAAATAGTTCAGCGTTCTGCTGATACCATGGGTATGCATGTAGCATGTATGGTAGCTTGGCAGTGATCCCAGCAAACAACTCTGATATAACTTGGACTCGCCGGTGGGTCCTGTGTTTTAATATGTCACTGTATTAAAGGTACACTCCTTGATTGTTTGAAATATCTGTGCACAAAAAAAGGGGGTGACTGGGGTTGGATTAGAAATGGTGAGCCAATTAGATGATCAAAATATCTCAAAGTTATTGATTTCATAATATTCAATATAATAATGTACATATAATATTTGATTTACATTTACAGCATTTAGCAGACACATCCAAAGCGACTTACAATTAGTACATTTGTCTGCTAGCTGAACAGGTCATACACCAGTTATCGTAAGCAAACAACATTCTGTGGCTTTATAATAATGAAAAGATTTCTCTTTACTCTGTCTTAACACACATACTGTATACACACACACAGGAAAGGTCAGTCAGTCAAACAGCCCTTCAAATACACAGTGTGTTGGTATAAATGTTTCTCTCGCTCTCTCCCTGACTGTTAACCCCAGCGTACTTCAATACCCACAGATCCCCGTGGCCTCCTGTCATGCCTTATTGGCTGCCTAATTCAGATAGAAAGAAAGAGAAAAGCAGCTGCGAGCTAAAAGATGCAGGGCAGATAGAGACAAGTGGGAAAAGAGAGAGCATAAACCCGTGAAGCACCTAGGGCACTTAGGGAGCTAAGCCAGCCAATCAAGCGGAGGTTAGCCACAGGGGCCAGATTATGATTGGCTGGTAGGAACAGGGTTCGGGTTAGACAATTAATGCCAGGTCATGGCTGTCTGCCTCGTCGCTCCCTGTCATTTTCCTCCTAACTATTTCTCTCAAACACAAGTGTCTCTCTCTCACATTCAATCTCTCTCTATCTCTCTCTATGATTCCCCTTGGTAAGAGAGAAATCTAAGTAGAGGCATAGATGAAAGCGAGACATGATACTAAGTTATTTGACCAAGGTTGTGTTGGGCTATGTGGGTATATAATTTTGTAGGACAAAACAATATTGCCACAAATCCAAATGAGATTCAAATGCTCAAGGATGCACAGCTGTGCCTCTACAGTATGAGTTGGCAGGAATCAGTGTTTGTTCAAACACCTGTTTGTCTTGTAGATCAATGATTTCCTAGCCGGGGTAACTGGAAGAATGTGGTAATAGTGTGTAAGTGGGTTGGGGAGGAGGCTCAGCAAGGCGTCCGATCCCTCAGGACACAGGGAAGATGCCAAGTGTGTGCTACCTGAGCCGTGACCACAGGGTGTTGCATATACCCCACTGCCAACTGCCAACCTGGAGAAAAGTAATCTGCCGGCTCCACCAGCTTCTGGGGCAAAGAGAGGAAAGAGAAGCAGAAACCAAAACGATGCCAAGGTTTTCTCTGCCAACTGCCGGTCTCAGGAACCCTTTGCACCATATGTGACTAAACGCACAGTAGCCGGTGCTAAGACAAACCCTACGAAACCTGATGACTTTCACAAACAGATGTAACTGTAAAGACATGGATTTGATGTAAAGACATGGATTTGATAGGGTTTGTTGCAGTAGCAGACATTTACGATCACAGACAACTACTACGGATATGTTCTATACAGTAGGAGCAGTAGGTGCATTCTCTGTGTCTATATGGTTGCATTCCAACTGAATGGCAGCTGCCCATATAGACACCATTTTGGGGCAGCATGTGTGTGTTTCTCACATCAAGAAGGCAACCAGAAGCTGATGCTTGTGCCCACATTTGTGGGCAGCATCATATACAGCCATGGAAATAATTAAGAGACCACTGCATATTCTTGTAAATATAATATTATAAATATAAATATCACAAATGTAAAAGTTTATGTATTAAATAATTTAGAAAATTATATATATAAATGTATTAAATATAAATGTAATTGTATATAGATATTATTTTTTTAAATGGCCAGTGGTCTCTTAATTTTTTCCATCTTGCTGTATATCCTCCACGGAGAAGGCAATCTTATAAATCCCTTCAACTGATTACATAAAATGTATAAACCATGGTGGACATTTGTTTTTAAATATGGGTTAACCATTTCAAATGTATTGGTAATATCTTTATGAATTAAGCTTTTGCTCAAACATTCTACGGTATACAACATACCTATGTTTCGTGCCAGCTAGCCAACCATTAAATGATTTCCACTGTCTGTTGAATGCGGACATTGCGCTATAGGCAGATACGGACTCTGAGAGAGTCTGTGTTCTTCTAAGGCGCTCCAGGGGTCAGCACTCTGTAGCTGATGACACAGCAACACGCCTATCTGCCAGTTTGTTGATGGAGCGATGCAGGTAAACTTCAAAGGGCATTCCAAACGCCTTGTCGGTTAAGATGCTGCCCATCAAGGCAGCTGTCTTGATGGGCACTGCTGAAATCCATCTGTAACTCTTCCACACTGGTGTCAACACCTCATCTCTGCACCAAGACTTTTTTTTTTTCTCCCCCACTTCAGATTACTTTATCTCAAACACCATCTCTCCCTGCACAACTGTAATTATGTCACCTAGATTGGTTCACTGATCTACACTGTGGGTCGGTTCGACTTCCAGAAAAAACAGTACCTGGCCACGTTGGTCCTTGAAACACATCATGTTTGATAGCGTATACAGGTACACAATTCAATTAGGCACGTATACTGTACACACACACACAGTTAAAAGCATGGCTCAGAGATGTTTTTCTTTATTTCCCCATAGAGTACCATCAAGTTTTCTCTGAGCTTGACTCGTCTGTGTGGCCTTCATGCTATCTTGTTTGCATGCAGATGGCTCCGTTATGTTTCGTCCATGGTTTATAAAGCCAAGAAAATGTAATTAGATTTTATTGCTAATAAAACTTTTATATGTTTTTTGAAAAGTTGACAAAGGGAAAGTGTGTTTACAATATAATATAAACACTGGCACTGTAATAGGATAGTAAAAGACCATTTGATTTTAAGATATAAATGACTAAAGGACACACACAACCGCAGTGCCCTGGCCACTTGAGTGTGCTTCTATTCGTACGTAAATGTCAGAGATAGAGGGAGGAGTGAAGAGCCAGTGTGTTTGTGTGTGTGTGTGTGTGTGTGTAAAGCGAAGAGCTGGCAGACAGACCATAAAGGTTAATTAATATGGAGGAAACCTGCTAGAAGGAGGCTGTTATTACATGCATTGGAGAGTTGTAATATAGACTGGGCACACACACGCACACACCTGGGTGGACGGTTGGAAAGTTTGACTCCATTACTTACAACTGACTGGTGTGCCTACACCACTATTGGCAGAGGCTGCATGACAATGCATTAATTCAGCACTTCACACTTGACTCTGTGTGTCATAACTCACACTATTCTTATTTCACGTGGGTGGCAGGTAAATCCATTCATCTGATGAGCACATTCGGACTGTAGGAGGTCAAGGCAAATTAGCATTTGTAGGTACTGGCTCCCTTCCTGCTTTTAGTGTATGAGTTATGCTTCCCAGTGTGTAGGTTGAACTGGACCAGTAGGTACAGTATAGCAGAGGATTTGCATATGGTTATATAAGCATAAATGCAGATCCTGCCACATATGGAATACGTAGGCTTTGTTTGACACACCTCTTATCGCCCTTAAAATTTTTATTGCAAGTAATTTATAACAACAATTTTTTTTTTCAAACAAGCATACATTTTTAACACATTTGGGTAAACATTTAGGATTATACAGTATATCTGTTCCTACATAAAATTGCAGATGGTTAGTGTAATGCTTTGCTACTGCACTGCTGTGAGCAGAATCTATATTACATTTTAGATAAAGTAGGTTTCTACTAGGTACCTTCCATGCATCTATGGATTGCACACACACTTTAGTTTGAATCCATCCATTATTGAGACTTAATTAGTGTCCGGTCTTTTATAGAGCCTTGCTTGAGCAAGCTGATATCAAAGATGCGGCCACTTCACCTCAATTATAGTCAGTTATGTCCACAATACCTTTAAAAGGGGAATTCTGGCCAATAATGTCCAATGAGCTGGTCTTAATTTTCCTCATTGGTCTTTTCTGGCTAAAGCCTAATCAAATCATATCACAGTGCACTTTGGAGTCTTGTACCGTACCGCATACACTACACTGCAGAAAACCAGAAAGTGGATTACGGCTCAATCTCTCAACAAAACAAGAAAATATGACCACCTCAGAAAATGATTTAATATTACAGACTTCAAAGGGACATGTTTTGAGTGAATTAAAGAGTATTCTTAGTTTTTTCGATAACGGCCACGTGATTCTGCTATCATGCTAGGTGTCATAGGCTATGTATTCAAGACAGCTCTCTTAAATCTCTCATAATCAAACATGATATTAAGGCCACTTTAGCAATAACTATATCTACTACATGCCTTTTAAAGTGAAGATTTTAACTTGCAGTCTTATCTCCAGTATAACAGTTGAGTGGTGTTTGTTCTACCATAGTGATGCCGCCATACACATACATGGTGGCTATGCAAAACAAAACAAATTGAAATAGGCTGTGTCCATATAGCATTATTTTTTCTGAGCGCCAGTGTCTTGTTTTCAATTGTTACCAATGAGGAGAGAGCTTATGCGGCCGCATGCAGTCACCTAGAGAAAAAGTGCTTCACCCAGCGTCTCTTTTCAGGGCGTTCCGCCTTTTGGCCACTCTGAGCGCTTCAAGGTGATCATCTCTGAACTTTTCAGAAAGGCACTAGTGTCGTCACTGTAGCTACTTTTTAGGCAACCAATCAGATGGGGGCGGAACTCGTCACCCTGCTAACCAAGAAAATGGAGGAGAACCTTGTTTTGTCCGTCTCTGTTCAGTTGGTGCTCATGGTGATTCTTTTTCAAACAAATAGCCATAAAAAGCAAAGGGGCAATGCTAGTCTATTATACAACAGCAGTGGTACTATATTGTGAAGATATTGTCATAGAAACAAAACCAACACGCAGTGCTTTTTTATGAAGCAGTCCCCAGCGCTTTTCTGCCAGAAAAAAAAATTTTATTAGGTCATTTAGCAGACTCTTTTAATAAAAGTGACTTACATTTTACATGGTGCTATTATATGGAGCAGGTAGGGGTTAGGCATCTTGCTACAGGATGCTTACAGGTAGGCCAACTCTGAGGCTTGAACCCATGACCTTCCGGCTGGGAGTCCAACACCCAGACCACTAGACTAACCACTATATGGACACACGGCCATATACACTACAGACTAGATGTTTCCCAGTGTCGCATTACAGTATGCATGTCAAATTAAATAGTTAATTTCAAAAATATCATGTCAGGCAGCGTGTTTAAAATGTCACCCTACAGAATACACCATACAGTATACTCGTTTTTACGGACTTCTAAAAGGGAAAGAGGGAAGCTGCCAGAGGCTTGGCAGTGTGTAGGATAGAGAGGAACAAAAAGGGAATACTGCCTCTTTTTTTTTTGTCGTCGGAATGATTCATTTTCTTTCCTCTGTTATCTGATCTCTTCCTCATCTTCATCTTTCTATCTTTCTCCCATGTTTCCCCTCAAAGTGGCAGAGGAGGATAGTGAAGACAAATTGGGGAGGATGCCAGATGTTTATCGTCTGTAGTCCGTTCAGCGCCTTTTTTCTCCTTTTAAAAACAATAATACAATATACATATTTACACCACTATGGTCTGTGCAGGCCTACCAAACAGATATGATGTACAAACACAGCCAACTAACAAAACAAGCCAGCCATCCCTGCAGCCAACACATACCACACAATATGCCAGGGGGCCATTCATACACATCCAGCCAACTGTCTGCGCCACAAGTCATTTGTACTTGCAGTATGCCACACACCAGCACAGTGGCACAATGTGCAACACACATTTACCAAACAGGAAAGGAAACGACAAACTGCAAAACAATAACCAAACTGAAAACATAAAAGGTCACATGAGCGCAAACACACAAAAAAAGAAACCTCACAACAGAATGAGAAATCAATTAGGTCCAAACTATTGTGCACTCGTATGTAGATGGGTAAATTGTGATTTCTGTTTTGTTATTGTTTTGTCCATGCTTTTTGTTACAGCATGTTTTGATTTTTTATATTGCTGTTTTGGTTCTCATTTTCTAAATATGTTTTGGACTTCAGGGCTACCGGTAGCCTTTAATTTCTGTCCTTGTTATGTACAGAAAATAATTTTCATCCACAAAGTCCACAAAAGAAAACCCAATCCACAAACCTAATTTAATTTTGGGTCCCTCAAAAAGTAGCTCCGCCCTCGACACATGGGTTACTCCTATCCCACAGTTTTAGAATAAACAGAAGACTCGAAGCCTTTTTCAAATTCAAATAACATTCATGCAACAAGCTACAAGCCAAACACTGGCCATTAAATATCAGATTAATCAGGGTACAGACCCTAACTGTAACTCCATTGCTGTGAAAGCATGCCACTCACAGAACCTGCACAGACCAACAAATCAGCCAGAAAACCAGCCACTCGGTAAACAAACCATAAAGGCAAGCAGCCAGTCAAGCGGGCAGGTCCCCATCCTGTAAAAATTGGATAAGTCACAGGAGGCAAGCTTAGGCGAAGCTTCTCTAACAGCTGCCCTCTGAGTCGGCAATGTCAGAAATGTCCTATTACTCTCTGCCTAGTCATGCTATAATCTCATTTCACTTATCTATCATCCATGAGAGAGAGAGAGAGAGAGAGAGAGAGAGAGAGAGAGAGAGAAGAAAGTGTGAGAGAGAAAAGTGTGACCAAGAGAAAGAAAAATATCTGTAAATCTAGCAAGAGGAAGATAGATTTTTCCTGTCTACCTATTTTTTCCCAAATACTGGAAATGCATGTGATTTTGTCATTGTAAAAGTTACTGAAGCAAGACATTACTTTCAGCCTTTGCAACTTCTTTTACTTCATTTTAGGAGAGAGAATACTGCTATACATAGTTATAGCTAGCTGATGTTATTCTCATTAATACTGTTTTACGTTCTTCATTTCAGGAAAGGAGGCGAGGAAGAAAACAATGAAAGTAGGAAGGATCGTTACTCTCCTGTCACCACGGAAACGAACAAAGATACAAAGAAGACACACAGAAACCTGAGTAATTATATTGTCCTATTTAATGTGGCTGGGCTGGTGGCAGTGTAAGGAAATTGTGTGCATTTTGTGTGCGCTCAAAAGCTATAATGTTGACATCCTGACAAAAAAATTGGTTTATTGCTTTTGCATGAACCTTTAAACAATCATAATTTACATGGTTATGGAAGACATTACAATAACAGCTGCTTTCCATAGCACATTACATCTCATCTGAAAATACTATAGCATGATATGTGCATCTTTATCACTTGTTGATTCATTGACATGACTCAAGCAAGACTGAATAACATTGTAACATTTCAAACATCCTCTCTGCTGTGTTACTGAGTGGTGGGCCAATGCAGAACAAACCAGACAGCTTGCCCACTGAACTGTGAAGTCGAATAGAAGGTACTGTAGAAGCTCGGCTTAAGCGTAATAACCACACGGAATACGATGAACATTGATTGTAAGTTCACCTTCATTATAAGGAACATTATTTGACAGGGCTAGTGGCTTCAATGGTTTAAATCATCTGTTATGAGTCATATATTGCAGCTTCAATCATAACTGACAGACAAGTTCAAGGACATAAATCCATAATATGTATACTGCATTATTAACACCATAATAATACAGTATAATGTCAGATATGATCTCTTGTAGGCTTTATTAGTTCAGGATATTAATGGACTGAAAATCTATTATGTGTGCGTGTTTGTATTGTTATCATAAATCTTAAGAACACTGGTGTGTGTGTGTGTGTGTCAGCTCTCTCTAATAGCTTACATAAGCTTCTAAACAGCCCTAGTTTGAGAGGAAGGCACTTAGACATTCGGATGAGACGGCTTTGATCTCTCTTTGATGGACAGGCCTCTGTGAAATTCATGCTGGTGGTCAGAGTAAACACTCCTTACTAAACACTTATGGGCCCTTAAACGCTACAGTATGCACACAATATGCATCACTTCACCAATGATGGAGTGGAAAGGGGCCCTGCGAGCGAGACAGCAAGGAGGAGATGGATAGAGAAATACTGTAAAGTTACTGTAAATAGCAAGGGAGAGGCAAGGCTGGGAGGGACAGACGGGCAGTTTAAATTCTAGAAGTGAGCCAAAGGTTTTCAAAGCAAACACAACACTCATTGTTCTACAGCTGAAACACTGACAGCATTTATCAAAGACTGCTGATGGTCTGTGAGGACTGTGCATGTGCACCGTGTTATAAGCATGCGTACACTACATGCACATGCTTGCGTTTGTAGCACCAGCAAAAGGTGTTTTCATGCAAATATGACAGTTCCACCAAATGGTCAGTGTGTGGCTGTGAGTGACGGCCAGCAGGGTGGCCTTTTACACAGTTGAGCTCCCTCTGTCCGCCGCAGATGCATTATTCGTTATTGAATGCTGGTACCGAGGGGCAGCATGTGGCAGATGTGCGCATGGCTATGTATAATTACGATGGGGGGTAAAGGTGTCAGAGGGGAATGGAGAGAAACGACGAGACAGGAACGGTAGGGGAGCTAAAGAGGGCAGTGTGACTGACAGCGCCAAGGCTCGTTCACGGCTTACCATGACGACCCCCCCAAAGGGAGAGAGGGGGTGATTATCTCAATCACTGTAATGACCTGGAGTTTTTTGCACTCTGTCATCTTCCTCTTTTCCTCCCACAGTATATGAACTATCAATCTCTCTTTTGCGGTCTGATCCCCTCATCTTCTCTTTCTCCCCCCCCCCCCCGACACAAGACATGGGTTGAATTAGGCCTGTGACACTGCCTATCTCATCACATGCTGATCGGCCACAGAGGCAAAGGGTGGGAACCAGAAAATGAGCTCCAGACAGATAATAGTCTGCTCAATGCTTCACACAAGGAGACAGACAGACAGAGAGAGACAGAGAGAGAGAGAGACAGAGAGAGAGAGAGAGAGAGAGAGAGAGAGAGATCATTAATGCCTGACGTGTGAAAACAATCTATTTATCAGACTTGGTCTTAGTAAGACTCAACTAAGAGGAGACTCTAAATGCACCATGATTGCTTCAGTCCTGGTCAATGAAGATTTGTCTGTGATGGAATTGTGTTCGGTCCAGTTCAGACGTAGGGTGTTGGCACAAAGGGGGTTTACGCTAATGCAATCATGCCGTTATGTTTTGTTTGATGTACAGTAATTCACTCTCCCAACTTCTGTCTGATATTAATTCAATGAAGGCACGAGGGTTTTCTGTTTGCAATGTGACAAACTGCCACAGTTTTAAACATATACAGCCATGGAAAATAAGAGACCACTGCACATTTAAAAAAAAATTAAACATCTAAAAATATATACAGTATATTAAATAATATATTTGAAAAAATATATATGTATATTTATTATAACTATTCCACTCCATGAAGGCCACAGGTGTGTCGAATAAAGTTAACATGTCTAATGTGCAGTAGAGCTCTTATTTTAATGTCTACTGCATTGAGAATTTAGAACACAGTTATTCAACACCGACTTCTTTGAAAAGATCTGAATCAGGGCCCATAACTTCATCCTTATGCTATATCTCTTATCAAGGCCATATGTAGCCTACTAAATTACATCGGCACTGTAGCTTCACACCTGAGAAATTCTTTTGACGTTCTTATCTTGTTCTCTTCTTAGCTATACATAGGACAGTCTGAGGTCGATTATGCAGTCACATTTAGAGCTAAAATGACTCTCACTCCAGATAGACAGACATCCATCCACAAACTATGAACAGTGGAAGCATTACAGCACATATAGCCCTCCCTGTTTTAGAATATCCCAAATAAGATTAACGTATTCCTAAATATAGTCACATTTACTACTTGATTGCAATTGATTCTTCAATACCTAAACCTGGATTCTCTGTTCTTGAGGCTTAACAGCGTTATGCATTTTATGGGGAAGTTGTGCTGGTATGGACCTCACAGAAAACAACAACAACAAATGCTAATGGAACACCCCTAGACCTTTTATTACCGCACTTGCGCATGAACTAATGATGCAACAACACACACCTTGCCAAGAAACAGCTAAACCAATTACTTTCGGCGTGTACAAAGAATGTGTATATACTGTTCTGCATGGTTGACTCCAATGGGGTATAAATACCTTCCAAATAAAAAAGTCTTTACTTTGACCTTATATTAATTAACTATGTGGTTGATTAGGGAGACAAAACAACTGTCACTGTCCAAATACAGCAGTGTGACTACAGACCTGGCCGTACAATAGGTTATCTGTTGTACTGTACACAGCTCCTTTCTGTATACAGCCTTTGTGAACAGTAATCCTGAATAGAACGGGGCTTGCTAATAGCATACAGGAGAGCCTAGTGAGACTCATTCCCAGCTGTGCCATGCCCACAGACTAGTAGTGCAGCCCTTTACAACAGGGCCAGTCACAGATACAGCACAGCTGGAGAGATGAAGGTCGTCCTTAAGAAGAGAGAAGAATAGGTTGTGTCTGAGCATGTTTTTATGTGGTCATTAATAGTGTGTGTGTATCTGTGTGTACCCCCCCCCCCCGAAACTCAATATACATTGTTACATTATACTGTATATACAGCCATGGAAAACATTTAGAGACCACTGCTCATTATTAAAAATATAATATCTATACAATTAAATTTATAATGCATTTATATATTTATTTTATTTTATATATACTGTACTTTACTTTAATATATACTTTTTTACATTTTTGATATTTATATTTATATTATTATTTACAAGAATATGAAGTGGTCTCTTAATTTTTTCCATGGCTGTATACAGTATATATATTGGCACAACTAAAGATAGTCAGTTTTATATTTGTTGTTTGATCGATACTGTTATCACTGAACACACTGGGCTGGTGATTAAACAAATTACATGCTACCAGTTTCATTATTGGCAACACTTTCGATTACAGGCCATGAATATTATTATAATTAGAAAATTTGTTATTTTAAAAGTATAAATTGGTTATTTACCAATAACCAATCCATATGCCTGTACAAGTAATATTCAAAACATACAATAAGTCTACTGTAGTGTGTCCTTCCATCTAGCAATGGATACTCTTTACCGGCCTCCTGAGAGGAGGATCAAATAAGTTACATTATGTCTCAGATTGAAGGTCATGTTTTCAGAATGAATAAATAAAAAAGCAGAGCAATACCCTGGATGGGATGCCAGTCCATCAGTGGGTCATCACACATTTCGCCTGCTTGTTTTTTCGGTTTTCAGAGCTAGGAGGGAAGTAATATTGGCAGACAATCTCATGGTCCAGGCACTCCAAATGACACCCGTTATAACTCATAAGATAATGACGTACTGTACATATAATACTGGGAGGTCAAAAGTGACTCTGACACAAACTGTGTATCTCAAACCCAACACTGTATTTTAAATACGCTTTTGAAATTGTACTTTAGTATTCAGAGAACACTGTTTTACAATCAATATTGTATTTTCCTAAAGTAACAGAAATTCAGTCATTTTTCATTTGCTGTGTTCTTATTATTCAACGAAGGGCGTCTCCTCTGCATTCTATCAAAAGAAGGAACACAAACAATTGTATAGAAAATGCAATATTTATTTATTAGATATCTGAGTAGTAAATCATGTAACTGCTTGATCAATACCCCGTTTAGCTGAGCACAGAAAAGCAAATAGACACAATATACAGTTATACATAATAAAATAAATAGTAACCAAACAAAACGAGCAAAATGATTCTGCTTTGTTCCATCCATTCCATTGTTGGCTTGTATTTAAACCATCTAGGTTGAGAGAAAATGACCTGACCTCAACATAGAGGTTAACACTTGGTTAAAACTTGAAGCGTGAATGATAACTTTGTTTATTGTAACTTGTAAACTGTTTTAAGGATTAAATGATAAACCTTTGAG
>JAODLI010027747.1:0-20389 GCA_027575585.1 Percopsis omiscomaycus | reverse complement strand
ATTGTGATACATTGAACATTTTACTGAACTGCACCATGTAAACTGTTCCCTTGCGGCAAGTTGTATTAAAGATCTACATTGGAAAGTTGTTGTCCTGAAGGTTAATTGATAAGAGTTTAGAATAATTTCTTTAACACTATCCTAAAATAAGATGGGATTTTTTTCCCCTAAATGCATTTAGGAAACCTGTTTGTGTAATACCAAAAAACCTAAATTTCATCCTAAACTGAGATGAGATAGGATTTCAGAAGTTTCTGTAATGAGGCTCCAGGTTTATCCACTCCTACAAAAACTGATATGAAAGTAACGATATCAACATTATCCAAATCTGCATGGATAGTAACAAATTGATGCTTAAACTTGAGGTGATTGACGGGTGATGTATTCATTCAATGATCAAAAGTATGTAAAGTAAAACAAGACCGTGTAGCAAGTTAGGTGCTATTAAGTGACTTAAATGTCCACCCTGACCCCCTCCAGTGAACTGCCAATGCAGAGAAGTGTCAGCTTGCCAGATGGCCTCAACCTCTGGAGCCAGAGTGAAGATCTCATTTACTCTTTGACCCCAGAGGCCACTCCAAACCACAGCTCCACCTTTATCTTGGACACCAACAATAACACTAATCACCTGCCCCTGACACCACCCCCTACACCCACCCATGAAGCAAAGTTTGGTGACGCGGTCAAGGCTGTGTGTCACCAAGAAGGGAGGGGTTGGATCCTGGGCATGGCTATGGGTTGGAGAAGGAACAATGGATGTGATCCGGCGCACCACCAAACGGCTCCTAATTAACACCTCTGATAATGTTCTGCCTTGACTATGTGGAAGATGGGAACTTGATGAATAAATGCAAGTGCTAAAAATGTGTGTACTTCTGCTTGAAGGAAAACAGTCATGTTCTGAAAGATGAATGTTCAAGACGACACAATCTTCTCCTCAGAAAGATGTCCAATGTGATCCATTGCATTTATTTGTAATTTATCGTCCATATGAGGTTGTAACATTTACAGCAGAAATCCAAATAACCATTTAGTGTACACTTAATATTAATAGCTCAATGCTTTTTCCTCCAGCATTTTAAGATTGTCGGGCATTCTCACAATCAATAAATAAAAACACACACAGCTTCACATGTAGAGGGGAAAATGCAGTTGGTCTTACTATAGTACATAAGCAACCCTGATGACTATTTTGAACTGTGACGTTGTGCAATAACACCCCGTTGCAAGTGTTGCTTATCTTTGACTGTAAGGATACAAGCCAGAGGGATTACATGTATACTAAAGAGCGGCATTGAATACTAAAGCATATAACACTAACGCATCCCATGGCAGGAAGCCTCGTTGTTCTGATTAACTTGGAAGAGAAGTGGAATATCTCCTTGCGATGATTAACTCGGAAGAAAAGTGGAATATCTCCTTCGCAGGCTGCGGCTTCAGGAGCATTTACTATCTGGGCGCATTCAGTTGTGTCCTGGAAAAAGTCCCACGTCTGGTTCAAGGTGCATCTAAAATCTGTGGGGTTTCATCTGGTTCCCTTGTGGCAGTAGCTCTTGCTGTTGGAATTCCCATAGGTGAGTCTGTCATCTTCATGAGTGTGTGTGTATGTATATATATATATGTGTGTGTGTGTGTGTATATATATATATAATGAATTAGTCACAGTAACTTGTACTCACTGAACCAAAAAATAAGAACTAACATTTATTGCTGTGTAATTTATCCGTGATTTAAAATTATTTTATGAGATGTATAATAGTCTTTTTTCCCTAAATGGCTTCACATTTTGTCAATATTTTGCTTGAGCAGCAGTTCAAGAATGCTCTCTGAACAGTGGGATGTAAGAGTAATCACACTACCACAGATCGACACTTTCCTGTTTTCAGTAATTTCTACATAGAAATTTGGACAAAACATATCTACGTTCTGTTGATACAAAGCACTGACAAACATGCAGAGCACATGTAATTGTAGGGTCAAATTCCATAGGTTATACGAAGAGTTCAAAGCCAACGTAGACATTTGAGAAAAACACTTCTCTCACTCTTAGTCCCCTCCTCCCAGTTTTGTGGAAATACTGTATTTGTTGTGCTTGTGGCCATTAACATGCTGTCGCTGTCACTACACTCCCCTGTGTAGAGCAATGCTGTGCCAATTTGATGGCTATGGCTATGGAAGCCAGGAAGTATAAACTGGGGGTTTTCCATCCAACATTCAATCTTCTACAGACAGTGAAGGACTCCCTACTTATAAGCCTGCCGGAAGATGCCCACGTCCGGGCCTCTGGAAAACTGTGCGTGTCCCTCACCAGAATGTATGATGGGAGGAACGTTCTAGTGTCAGAGTTCAACAGCCGAGAAGAACTCATTCAGGTGGCTTAGAAGCAGAATGTACACCCACACAAATATATAGTTTTCATTATGTAAATATATTGTATTCTTCTCCATATTCTTCATTCTTCATATGTGAAGCTGCATACATTTATCCACATCCTGACCTTTTCTAGGTTCTGATGTGTAGCTGTTTTTTCCCAATCTACTGTGGTGTGATCCCTCCGTCGTACCGTGGAGTAGTGAGTTCACCTGCCCTGTCAGTAGCCTCTCCAGCTTTTATTTTCCCAATGATTTGATGACCTGATGATCTCACCTCCAGTTGGTTGAATGTCAAGGGTTCAGACAGCAGTGTTTATCTTAATCTCTTTAGTGAAAGACTGCTCTTCTACATGAGAAAAATTGGCTTTATATATGCACGGGGTCGGCGGACACATTACCATCCGGGCATGTCATTTCTCTCAGCGTTACATAGATGGAGCCCTGAGCAACAACATGCCGCTGTTCGAGCATAGGAACACCATCACTGTGGCCCCGTTCTCCGGTGAGAACGATATCTGTCCCAAAGAGGGAACCTTCAACTTCATGGAGGTGCACTACGGCAATGTCAGCATCCAGGTCAACACGGACAACGTTCACAGGATCCTTACGTCCTTCTGCCCTCCTGAGCCCAAGGTGGGCCCTAAGTTAATGCTCTTACGGTTTAGTTTTCTTTAAAAATGTAAATGGTAATCATTAAAGGCACAGTAAGATAAGTTTTTCACCTCAGTTTAGTTTCTGTTTGACCCTATGGGTGTGCTATGTTTGTGTAGTTAACTAATCCAATTGTGGAATCCAAATGTTGGATTCTCTTTTTTAAGTATCGTAACCGAACATTTGAAGGTGGTGGTAGTTTTACAAACAAACCTCATTCCACAAAAAGAGGTTTCCTCTGTTGATTAGGAATTCCATTGCCAGTATATCTTACTACATGACTATGACTACACTTTGGCAATATATAGTGTTGCTTACATTGATGGTGATAACAGAAGTTAACCTTTATTGATACTAACTGCCTATGTCTACTAAATCATGGTAGAACAATACAAGAGCCGACGGCTCATTGGTTTAAGTGTTTAACCAAATCTTACAGTCACCCATGTTTGATCAGATACGTGCTCTATCTTATCTTGTCTTTTTACTTCCCATCCGACCTTTCTATCCTGCATAGTGTTATCACAGCTTAATGATTCATATAAAAGCCAGTTGTCATGCACAACAAACCTTGAGTTGACCCTGTTCTTTTTGTGAACCTCCAGTAAACACTCCTACCCTTTTCATATAAACAATATACATGTTTTCTATTGTTAGACGTGAGCAAGGAGCAAATCAGTAAACATTTTTTTGTTGCACTTGACAGATGTTGGCTGAAATCTGCCACAATGGCTACAGGGACGCTCTTCATTTCCTTACAGAAAATGGTAAGGACACTCTTGATGGCCTAATTGTCTCCTTTATATAATCTCCTTCATTACAAAACATGCTAGCATCACAATAACACAGGGGAATGTCTGTTACAGATCTCTTACCTCTAGGATTGGCTCAGGTGGAGGAGCCGCCTTTGCCACCATGTTGTGAGTGCAGTGAAAAGCTATTGCAGAAGGGACTGCATGCTCCTCTGGAAAAACACTGGTGGCTGGACCAGAAACGTATAGAGAACCTCCCTCTCAGCATCAGAAAGAGTAAGGAAAATATAGGAGTTGTCTTGAGATTGAAGTCCATTCTTTAGTTATGAAAATTCTATTTGGATTTACATTAATGAACTTCTAAATTGCAGATTATGATGGATATGGATATGATGGTATTTAAACTTTTTTACGCATGACCCACAAATTTAAGTGCGCCTTTGGCGCAAACACCATGCACAGCACTGAAAAATAAACATTATACATTAATATTATAAGATAATTAAACAAGATTGGAAATACTGTAATGAAACAGACTTTATAAATCTTGACATCAAGTCCCCTCTTGCAACCCCTGGTCCCAACACACAGTTTGAGAACCACTGGATAAATAGCTACAAGTTTTGCCTTGACTAGTGTAAACTAAACCCTGCTTGCCAATAATTTACACCAAAAGGGACAATACTTGGGGTCATTGGAGCGCGACATGTTTGTTTACTTATTTCTGTGTATTGAGAAATTACTAAATCAATGGATTGGCCACAAGCCTGACATCTACCAATGGAATGATTCTGTGTGTGTGTGTGTGTGTCAGTGCTGTGTAAGGCGTGTAGGGAGAGCCACGCTGGTGGTGGTCTGTTGTCACAGGTGACAGAGTTCCTGCCAGTCAAAGTTCTCTCCTACCTATTGGTTCCCTGTTTTCTACCCATTGAGCTGGTCTTCTTACTAGTTAAAAGGTAAAACAAGCCATTAATCAGGTCATTGGGATGTGTAATGCCAAATCTATTATGTGATATGTCATTGGAAATATACAATATATTGAAAATGAAAACTTTCCATTTATACAAGGGTTAGGGTGCAGGGTCAGTACCCCTGAAGTTTGTAGGGCTTTATCTTACTAATTAGCTGTGTTGTGTACAGGCAATTAGTCTAATAAATAGGGTGAATTATTATGATTATCACTGTTGTGACAGCGTGAAGCTGTCAGGCTGGACATTCATACACTTTTCTCCTCTTCTGGGGGCGTTATCAACAAACAGACGCAAGCTAGTGGAAGCAAGGTGACAGGAAGCAGAGTAAGCAGGTGTCTAAAACCTGTCGCACACGTCATATTGCAGTGGTTCCCAACGTGGGGGCCAGGACCCCCTGAGGGGTCGCAAGATGTTTTTTGGGGCGATTTCAGAATTTTAGAACTTAAAATGTGCATATTTTGGATTATGTTTATATATTGATAAGCTATAAAAAAAAAAGTTAAACTAACTTTCTGGCTCAAAGTATGAAAACCACTGTAGTAGAATGAAAGCTACCAAGATATGATAGTCTGCATTCCAATTGAAACCCTAAATGCTAATAAATGTCATTATCCTCCATGTTTCTCTCATCTGCAGCTTTGCCCGTCCAACTAGAGAAAAGGGGAAACAAAAAGCTCCTTGACCTGGAGTCATACCAACGCCTAATAAGAACCAATACATTAATGCCAACGTCCACGGACCTCCTCTTCCCCACACAGCCTCATAGCTGCCTCCAATAACCTGTTTTAAATCACGTATACAGAGGGTTAATCTGGAACAGGAGTACAACTCCATGAACAGCGACCACTTCATGATCACCTATGCAAGTGCAGTTTGGAATGCAACTTGAAGTCCAACATTAAAGACATAAGACACACTTGAGGCAACAAAGATACCATTTGACAGAGACAACCACATGCATCCTGCATATCCCTGCATATTTTGGTGGTACCTGCCCAGCTGTGTCCTGGAGCAAGGAAGCTATGAAGCTCTGAAGCCAACATGGCCCATGTATGACAGTCAAGTTAATTATCACATCAGCAGTCCTAAATGTAAACCCAAATTAGGGATTATTTTTTAACTCTACAACATTACAACTGAATATGAAGACAGACTGTCCTAGTTTGGTGCTGTAGCTTTAGATGCAGACCAAGTAGCACAATTAATATAGAAATTCATGACATTTTAATGATTGCTTCCATGTGGATGACAATTCCTTAAAGACAGAAAACATAATTCTAAAAATTCCTAAAGCAAAATAGTAAGACATGAGCGAGAACAAAATAGCACCCATTAGAGTTCTGTAACTCTGATAAAAGGCATGCCAGAAATTCATTTTCCTTGAATTGCCAACAAACCCTGAAGTGTGTGGCATCGTCATGTGATCTGTCAGTGTCAGATCCTTTTGAAGCATAATGAATATAGTATCCAAAACTTAAGACTCACCACACATACAGGTTTCCAATCATTCAAACTTGTATTAGTTCTATATGAAAGCTCTACTACCAGAGCAGTAGATATCAAACTCACTTACTGCATCACAGTGCAGTACAGCAACAGTTTAAATACATGACCGTCAAGTGTCACTGTCATAGTCCCTGATTTCACAAATGTAAAACGAGAAGAAAAAACATGTATACAAGACCAAAAGGAGGGTAAAAACCTGCAGAAAATGCACAATTTTTGTAAGAACCTATGTGTGTACATACAGTATATTTCACTAAATCACTAATTAAAAAGGGAAAGCCTATTTGAAAATTGCCCCCCAACTGAGGTGCACCTTTGTGTCAATAAGGTGTGTTGAATGGGGGGGGGGGGGCAATGGTGATTGAAGTCCATGGATGTCTATGTGGATGTCCACACAGAGCGTCTTCGAAGCCCATTCCCTTATACACTGGCCTGTGTAGGTCCACCAGCGATGTCTGGGATCTGATCTGCAAAAGACTGGGTCATCCACTGTCCGTGTGGTAGCTGGCCTTCTGTGGTGGAGGCACTTTGAGAGGTGGTTGCATTCTCTCCTGCGTCTGAAAAATAAAGTATAGCTTAGCCTCAGATTCACCGCGCTACCACACAACGATGACTAGCTTTTAAACTGATTGATATGCCGTTGCACACTGGTGTGTGTTAATTGGGGTTCACTGGCTTTCTTATGGCTTTTATTAGGGGGTTACCTGTGTTTTTTTCGGCAGGTGAGAATGTACAGTGACCGTTGCTCTGGCTCTCAGGCTGACCCCCCTCAGGTCCTCCTTCCATATAGGCTCCTCCATAGGCATCCTCGTAACCAGGGTCGTACTGCTCCTCCTTTATCGCCATCCTCTTGGCATCCTCTGTTAACATGCAGAAGGAAATTTGGTTGGGACCAACTAATAATACTGCTACCAGTCAAGTCGCCTGGGCACAGCTGACAAGCTGGTGTTGTGTACCAGTGCTCCAGTAGAATTATGGTATCTGGCCTGGATTTATTGATCTCGTTTTTTTCAATTTGGTATACTGCTGCATTCCTCACCCAGTACAGATGTACATGCATAAACAACATCATGAGAGGTAGTACGTCCACGTCCAAAACACAAGTGCTGTGTCCACCCCATCCCCGGTTCATACCCTTGGCCAGTCCCAGGTCGAAGCTGTAGTCAACCTCCTGAATTTCATCGCTTCGCCCGACGCCCTTAAGCTGATCCCGCAGTTCCCTGAGTTTGATGTAGAAGTGGACTTTGTCCTGAGCGCGGGGAAACTGTGCACAACGTGCGCTGGAAGAAGGCATGAGGTACAGGGCCTGTGGAGGGGCAACGCAGGTTCAGCTGGGTCCGTTTCCAGCAGTGATTGATGGAACTGAAGATCACACTTACCACATCACAGTCTGGTATCTTGTGTGGCTGCAACCCAAAGTCAAGGGTCTTTGGCTTTTTACCAAACATCTCTCTGCAGAACATTTCATAGATGCCTGTAGAAGGGAAATCCCAAATGTCAAATGTATGTAAGAACTTTGAACACTTTCTTTCCTATAAGTTTACCACTGCTTACATTTTCCATTGAAAACTGCAATAAGGGGCTTGTATTTCTTCAACTTCTCTGTAAGAATTTTTCCCCCTTCACGTAGCTCTTTACTGTTGGGGGAAAAAAGAAAGCAACCGGGGGATTAAAGGGTTACAGGATCCAGGCATAAATCGAATTTTTAAATATATATATATTTATTAAAATGTTATATATTTAAACGGATAATGTAATAAAGAAATTGCAGCTCTAAATATGACTCAAGTGTTTATATATATATATAGCTGGATAGATATAGATGGATATGTGTGTATATATGTATATTAATTAAATCTGGTTAAGAAATCTGCATCAGGAAGTAACTATGCATCTACAGCAATAATCAATACATTTCACAATAAACGGTGGATTATTTGCATACGTTGACAGGTCTTTGCTCCCCGGCGTTGCCCTGGCAACCATGTTGGTGAAGCCAATCTTGTACTTGACTGGCAGGCTGGTGTCGTGCATGTGGTTGAGCAGCTCATCAGTAAATCCCGAGAGGAAAAGACACTTCCCTACAAAGAGTATGACAGCAGTTAATTTACAGGACATGCACAGCACCTGCCGTCAGGTGAAAACCAAGTAACTTTAATTGGGGTGATTGTTTTTAGGGTTTATGGGTTCAGCTAAAGGCTGTAGATCTACATTTGAGTAAATATTGTTGGCATGATGTTTTCACCCGACTAAACGGGATACTCTAATCAATAAACATGTGGTTTGGGTGTATTGTCTGGCAGCCCATGTCACATCGATGTTGTGTTAAAGCTCTGTCAAGCTACTGTACATCACCAAAAGCTGCAGTTCCAATAACGGTTTGTGGACTTGATATACTGTATAGCCCCCAGCCCCCAATATGGTTTCAAAGTTTTGTTACATTCCTCTTGTATTAAAACCTTACCAGCAGGCATTCCAAAAAGTACCTGAATTTAACTATAAAATGTTATTTTTTAAATTTAGGTAACAGGAATGCTGCTATGTGACTTACAAAAATGATTTCCGGGACCTGGGAACCAGCGTCCAATGTAGGCTGCCATCAACCCTGGGTTAATACCAATCTGAAAGAAAGAGGTAAAAAAAAGAGTGGGTCGTTTGACCAGCACAACACAACACAACACTTGACTCCAGCTCAATAGATAGTCAGTTATTCTTACAATCACGTAGTCCAGGTTGTAGTCCAGTAGGTCGGGAAGGGTTTTGGTCATGACCTCCTCCTCTGTCATTCCCTTGAAGCGGTCCACTTTCCTCTTCACTTTCTTAAAGCTCTCATCTATCTTCTCCTGCTTGCCATCTGCCTCGCCCTCCTTGCCTTTCTTGGGCTTGGGTCCTGGTTTGGACTTGGGTGCATTGGGGTCCTTAGGCGCCTTAGGTGCCTTGGGCTCCTTGGGTGCCTTGGGCTCCTTGGGTGCCTTGGGCGCCTTTGGGACTTTGGGTGGTTTGGGCTCTTTAGGCTGTGCTTGTCTGCCTCGCTTTTTGGCTGGGGCTGCATTGAGAAGAATTAATGAGACATACATTGTTTGTACCTTGGAACTTGACAGATACATTTTTATATTACATTTTGACTTAATTAAAATTTACATTTACAGCATTTAGCAGACGCTTTTATCCAAAGTGATTTACAATTAGTACATTTGTCAACAATTACATGGTACCATTACACAGAGCAGATAGGGGTTAGGCATCTTGCTCAAGGATGCTTACAGGTAGGCCAACTCTGGGTCTCAAACCCACGACCTTCTGGCTGGGAGTCCAACACCTAGATCACTAGACTATCCTACCCCCTTAATGCTGTGTACCATATTTGGTGGCCTTTGTTAGTGTGTTTTATTTTATTTATTTTTAAACAGCTGCTAAACGCATAGTGACACAAAGCTTTTCACTCATACAATAAGCTACTGTATTTACAAGTCTAAGAACACACAAGACATCCAGATCAGCATATCTCAATAGTTGGGTCTGCAGTGAGCACAGATACGAGTTGCTGAAAGTGGTTCCGATACACTATAGAAGACACCACTTCACACCAAATGAAGACATTTGGTTTTGACTCACTCAAACACAGTTGAAAGCCTCTGGTTTAAATACAGTAGAAATGTGTTAATGCAGAAGGGGTCATAGTACGTTTTACTGGGTTGGCAGGTTCCTGCTGGTCCATCAGTTCGGGATTAGCAGCCATGTGTGCCGTGCCGCTCTCCGCAGGCTGTCCCTCTGGATAATGAGCGTGCTGGTGGGGACTGAAGCCTGAGTACTGCGCCTGGAGTGCTTGAAACTGTTGGGCAGACTGAATCCTGTGGATGGGGCAAAACAAGAAACAATAGGCTTGATACCACAGTAAATAACCCCTGTGAACTGCTTGAGGAAAGAAAGCATTTCCATTAAAAATAAGTCAAATTTCTATCTATCTATCTATCTATAGATAGATGATATATAGATTATATCTATCATCTATAGATAGATAGATAATGCCTTTAATTAAACAGACTAAACTAGCAAAGTATCTAAAGGTTACTTTATTCAAAATGCAGTGAAAACCTGTTCTGTGCTGACTGCTCCATACATTATATCTAGTCTACAGGGCTACAATCAGACACAACACAATCAAATTCTATGAAAAGTGATCCTGCCATATTCAATGCTCACCAGATCAACCAGCCACACGCATGATATAACCTAACAAAACAGCCTTTCCTGGGTTTTATCACAGAGAAGGGCAATATCTAAACAAGCAAATTTCACACTGTTTACAATCATCAGTTTCTGGCAACAACTCTCATTGCAGAATGTAAATATAATGAAAAACAAAACTTGAATAGGTGCACATGCTTTCATTTCATTTTCATAACCCTGGGCCACTCAGAAATTCTATATTTCTGTATTATCTTGTGTTAAAATCCTGCAGGGCGACATTCTGCTGGATAGGGGGACTCACCACTGCTGAAGATATTCCGATGGGACGGGCAGTGATCCATACAGCTTTTCTTCCATCTTTAGGGTGGTTTAACTTTATTAAATAAATTGATAATCATGTTCATGTCACATAGTTGGGTGATCAATATATATTTTATATCAAGGGTCTATCAAGGGTCTGGCAGTCTATGAATCTGAATGCATGTGCCAGTGCAAACTAAATAATTAAACTGAAATGACATTGAATAAACAAAGGATATGAGCTGCGATGAACAACAAAGCATTGAAATGGTTATATAACAGTAAACCTTTATTGAATACCAAAGAAAGATGCACAAGGCCGTCTCCACAGATTCCTATTTCTTTCATGGCTAGGCTAGTAACGTTAATCACAGTAACACCAATTTAGGTAATCATTTTAGTTACTCGTACTCTCTGTAGATAGGACTGCCAAATGTGTAACAGGGAAATTCTGATCGTACAAGATTATTCGGTTAGAAATAGTTACTGATGTGGTTTTAACATAACTATAACTGTTCTCAAGAAACACCGGCTGCTAGCTAAACTAGCGAGATTAGCATGGATGAATGGTTCCGCTTCCACCTAATAATTTCCGCCAGAAATGAATACATAATGATATACATAAACATACCTGTTAAAGTTATGGTTAAACTTTAACCGTCCGTGTGAATTTTTTTTATTTTTTCATTAAATCTGAGCTTCAGATAACATTTGTAAAGGTCCAGCAAGCAACAAAGACGTGACAGTGGTGCACGTCAACTTTGACACCAGACGATTCCAAGTAAGCATTTCGGGAGAGACCTAAAAATAAATATTTTGTAAAAATCCTACAAGATAAGATACAAGCCTTATAAAATGTTTAATGTAAAAATATACTCTGATTTTAATACTGATACATGCAAATATGATATATTGTAATTCTAAAAACAAAAGAGAAATAGACGAAACACGTCACCCCTAATTTAGCATTGGTTTCTTCGGAAGGACTTTTAAATTATGTTAAACCGTTTTCTATTGGCTCTCAGTCTCCTTGGTCTATTGACAAACCCCATGTTTACCATCTGGTATCCAAACATATTTTATGCAAAAATGTCTCTTTGCATGTGTATTTTAGGAGTACGATCTTAATATGACTGATATGTTGTACGGTTGGGCCAGTATTTCACCAACCTTGCTCAAAAATACTACTACTGTGTCATGAATGATTTTTTTGAATATGCTATGAAATATAAAAACACTAAAGTATCAACCAAGTTGTTATAGTAGTCTATACATTACTTTTTAACATTAACATTTTAGATATTACAAATACAAGTGTTTTGGGCAGTTTTACAAGTGGTTTAATAGCTCTCTGACAAATTATAAATTCCAGAGCACATTTACATGTTTATACAAATGATTAATCATAAAATGCTGTTCTTGATATAAAAAAATAAGTCACTGGACATACATGCTGTACGAAATGCAATAAATAATCATAAGAAAAAGAAATTAAAATTAAAATTAAAAACACAAAAAACGTGAACAGTCCATCAAAAAGTTTAAAAATGGAAGTCCAGGCACAGTAGGCCAGTCTTTCCTTGTGTGACACATGCAAGTAAAATTATGCATCCGGAAATGTGACCCAATAACTTTTCCTCTGTTTCTTCTTTTGTGGTGGGTTCAGAAACTTTCCGTTCCAAGCTGAGGCTGAGGTATGTTGCTACTATTACAGCTGATATCTGGTATCTGTTCAACAAACGACTGTGGCATCCATTGGTTACATGCCAACTGACCTGCTGCACTGCCTTTAATGTCCATTCCTGAAAAACAGCACATTAAAGACAAAAAAATATTGATGCATTGCTCAGAATCTTTTTGAATAAAACCTTAAATAGTACTGTATATTTGAGGGAAAAAAAATGTATGCTACAATAAATAACATGTTACTACGCTACATGATCCAGCAGACTGTAAGCGACTGAAATCAAATTCTCACCAGTTTCTTCTTTGGTAGCAGGAATGCTGCAGTAGCTTGTGCTTTGCCTTGTTTCCTCATGTCCTCTGCTACAGTTTTCATATTCTGGGTCCACCTGCTCCTCTTTAATAGCAATCCGCTTAGCATCCTCTGCAGAACAGTGCAATGCATATTACACATCTCTATAATTGTTTTTTTACTTATTTTTATTTATGCATTTACTGTAGCAGCTACAATATGTTCTATTATCTTTACGTATTTAGTTTTATAAAACTTGGAGTGTCACCTGTTGTATGTATCGTTAATGGAGATATACAACAGGAGACTGCATTGTTATGATATGAGTAAAAGATCATGTAAAATATTCTTCTAAAGAAGGTTTTCAGCTCAGAGATAAAAAAGAAACACCTAATTTTAACTTTTTACTGTCTCTCCATTATATTTCTTTATCGACAAGCGAAAAACATTCACCAACTTGCACCCAGAATTAGCTAAAAAATTTGCTTCAATTACGCAGCTACCAACAGTTTACCTTTTGCAAGCTGCAGGTCAAAGGAATATTCTGTTTCTACCACCTCACGGCTTGGAGCCACTCCCTTGAGCTGGTCTCGTACTTCCTTCAGCTTGATGTAGAAATGCACCTTGTCCTGAGCTCGGGGAAACTGAGCACAGCGCGGGCTTGATGAAGGCATCAAGAAGCAAACCTGTACCGAGGAACCACATACAGTTAGACATTAGACAGTATATTGTGCTGTTGAGTCTTCCATAAAAGCAATTCCCCCCGTAGCTGTTGTCCAGGAACTTACCGTCCCAGTTTCTGGTATTTTGTATGGCTGTACGCCAAATTCAAGATTCTTTGCCTTAACACCGAAGACTTCTTTGCAAAAGATTTCATAAATACCTGCCAAAGTTACAAAATTAAATGAGAAAATGTCAATGCCACTGTTGAGCAAAGTAATTAGCCAAAGACATAGATAAACATGGATCAATAAATTTCAAATTCTGATGAAAAAATTATCAAGCACTTCTTTTTAGAAATCATGGCTCAAAACGTTTGAAAACTACTGGACAAAGATGTTCTTACATTTCCCATTAAAAGCTGCTATCAGTGGCTTGTATTTCTGCAGCTTCTCCAGTAACTGTCGACCTCCCTCACGAATCTCCTTACTGTGACAAAAACAAAGCATTAATTACATATGACGGGCGCTTTTTCAGGAATCTTACTTTTGTTATCATGTTATCTAATCCCTTAAAATATGAAAGGTAAATGTAAACTAGCTCATATGGACACCTGGAGAGGTCCTTGCTTCCCGGCGTGGTTCTCTCCACCATGTTGGTGAAGCCAATGGCGTACTTCTCTGGCAGACTCTGGTCTTGCATGTAAGTAAGCTGCTCATTGGTCAGACCTGAGAGGAACAGACACTTCCCTGGACACAAAGCAAGGCAGTGGTGACATATTTTCATATATACATTTAAATGGTGGCAAAGAACATACTCGTTACTTCGATAAAAACAAAACAAAAAAACAATACTGTTCAATACTGATGTAATTGTGATGTATTCGCATCCACTGGGCCTTAATAGAAAATATTAGGTTTATATGAGGTTTGACTATACATCACAGAGCAGTGAGTAGAAAAACTTTAGTCAACAAAACAAATGTTATCAGTTATACAACATTTGACACAGGAAACTGCTTTGTAAAAGTTCTTCCTGATGAAACTTGTCGAAAACATGATTCACCAACGAAACGAGAATTATTTTAAAGTACTTTTCCATGGGTATAGCTCTTTTAATGGCAGTCCTTGATTTTGAACCATTGCCCTGGCTACTTTAACCATCTTTTCTGTTTCTCAGGGACTTAAATTACATTTCACTCCCTTGATATCATAACTTTTCTTTTATCTTTAGATTATAAAACACAGAAAGGTACGTTTCAGGGGGGGAAAATTACATTTGTGTATTATATTAACAAGTATTAATTTGTAATAACATTATTATGATCACAAAATTATCCATTATCTGCTCCGTGATGAAACTGCATTCCAACATACAGAAATGGTTTCCTGGGTTCGGGTAATGACGTCCTTTGAAGGCTGACAATAGTCCTGGATTGATTCCAATCTGAGGAGAACATGGTGGTGTTACCATAGAAACAGACTTGAGAATTAACACTCTTTTTCTGTGGCTAGGACAGGTGTGCACAAACAGACTTCATTCAAATATAATTGCCCCCATGCAACTTGGTACAAATGCCACCCTAAAATCCCATTTTGAAACGTTTAATAAAGGCAGTTCCCCAGTAGATAACTCACTATCAAAATGTCAAGATTGTAGGTAATAACGTCTGGCAGGGTTTTGGCCATAACCTCAGCCACTGACATGCCGTTGAAGCGGTTGAGAGCCCTCTTGGCTTTCTTGGCAGCCTCGATCTCATTTTGCTCCTCGCAGGCTTTGCCCTCTTCCACTGGTTGTTTGGGGGGTCTTCCTCGCTTCCTCTTTCCTGGGATAGCTGCCCACAGGGCAGTGAAAGTGATGAATGACACCTGCCTTTAAAATGGGACTCATGCCGAGATTGTACCTAGACTTAGTAGAATTATACGTTCACCAAAGAAAATCCATCAAATGTAGGTGCCTGTACATCCTACAGGCATGCTTTACCTAAATAAAACATAAAACCTTACACAAAAAGGCCTAATGTTGTTGTAAAATTGAAGTGTTTCGTTTTGGTATCTCTGCAATGGAACATATAACACATAAATCGCCCTAGACATTGTGCAAATTCTAAACCAACAATGCAGTCAATTTGTATTAACTCAAACAATGGTTCTTTATAGAGATTGCTAACATCGACATTCACAGCATTTAGCAGACGCCTTTATCCAAAGTGACTAGTACATTTGTCAATAGCTGAATCGGCCATACAACGAGTCATATAAGTAAGTACAAGAACAGTAACATCAGCAGTGACCAGAGAAAGATTAGTTAGTAAGTATCTCAGTTGCATTGTAAGGATCACATACCATTAAGTCAAATGATTTGCTAATAGCAGGTAATAACATGACACATATATATATATATATATAAATAAATAATCACCTGGAGCCGAATCGGCAGGTTTAGGTTGGGATTCAACCTTGGGCCCTTGGTCTTCGTGCTGGACAGCCGGTTGTTGGTGTTCGCTAAAGTTCTGGTGGTAGTCCAGCTGTTGGTGGTGGTGGACTAGGGGGTAGTTTTGGTGTGTTAGGAGTTCATGGTGAAGAGGTAGTTCATGAGGGGCAGACAGCTCAGTCATGACGGGCTCTTCTGAGGAACCTTCTGCATACTGTCCCAAGTTGTGGTACTGCATTACATGCTGGGCCTGTGGGTGCTGCTGGCTGGACTGGTACCTTGAAGAAGAAAAATAACCAAAGAGAAGAAAAATAAAAGAAGAAGAAAGGAGAGGGTAATGTAGTAACAGAAGAGAGAGATGTAAGGAGTAGAAGGCATCCTGCAAATATTCATTTGGTGTTCACTGGGGTTCATGCAGTAATGCGTGAATGTGATACACAGGTGGAGAGAAAATAGCTATATACACAGGTATAAAAAAAAGAAGGCACAAGGTATACACTGCCTCAAAAAATGATACACAACACATTCGGGAAAACGCCAGCAGACAAATCTATGCTAGCGTAGCATATACAATGCAGACCTCCAGTATCTAAATAGCACACAATCGATATGCATGACAGTTGCACGTGCACTTATTTCACTAAAATCCATGCATCAAGATGTAAACGTCAAAGACATACAAGGGATGCTTCCCCGGAATGAACAAACTCCAACCTCCAACAGCATTGCGCTCGGATTCGGCGAGGACAACTCACCACTGTTGGAAATAATCCGTAGGAACCGTCAGTGATGTATACTGCGTTTCTTCCATCTTTATCGTTGATTTAATTGAATAAACTAATATTCATTCTGCTGTGTGTATGGGACTTAATCGATAGACAATAGGAGATGTCTGAGGGCTCTTACCGCATTAGCACAGACAAAGAGCTTATTAACGTTACCTACGATCAACATTACAATTAATTGTCTGCAAACTCCAAACTGTTATTTTAATTATATCAAATTCCGAGTGGAATTAAAAGCTTGATGGGACATACCTGTCGTACATTTTTTTCTTTATCACGTTGGAATACATAGGGCTAGAAAATCACCCAAAACAACAAAGACCATTTAAACATTCCACATTCTGCTCATCTAATAATGGACGATCTATGCGAACGAAAAGAGTTTACCGCCACCTAAAGGATGGAGTACAATTCAGATACAATTCATGAATAGTGTCTTGTAAAAAAAAAGATTATGCAATATTATCAGCCTTCTGTATTTATAAATGAATCAATACATATGTATGCTACACAAGCAGCTATAAATAAACATCAGATAATTTTTTTGGTATTTATTTCACCACGTCATACAAAATTATGTCCTCTGGGTGGCAACAGAGAATATGGAAACCCCCACCAAAGAAGAACAAGTAGGCTACGTAACTCTACGTGCAAGCTAAAGAAAGTGACCTGCAAGCTGCAATGACAGGCTCTTAAAACATATGTTTTGGTTGGTTTACATCTATTTCTCTCAACGCCAGGTAACACTAACACCTAATATCTGTGGCTCTAATTTTAGCTCCTTAGCCGGGAGGTAGAATGTAGTGGTAATGTGACGCGGGAATTACACTCAGACGTGGTTTTACCGTTTTATATGGTAGCCTATTAATAACTTGGTATACTATGCATTTCAACCTTACAGTATACGTAACAGTACATAAGGAACGTTAACCTCCTAACTAATCATATATATTTTAACTAATTATAACTTCCCGTCGTTTAGGGTAGAGTGAAACCCATTTGTCTACGTGAAGATGCCAGCAGGTGTGTCGTGGCCTCGCTACTTGCGGATGTTTGGGGCCAGTACTCTGGCTATGTTTGCAGGAGCACATGTTGTTCATCTATACTACTTACCTGATCTGGTGAGGGTTAAAACATATTTTCTGTAGTCCACTGTACTGTCATGAAATATATCTTATCTAGAGACAGTGTTGTTTCACATTTTGTTATATCTGTTAAAGTGTTAACATTGTCAATTATTACTATTGAATAGTGTTGGGCACCATGAACACACAGCCACACACATTTTAGACTGCCTGAACTACTGATCAAGGGTTTCAAGAGAAACTTTGTTTCTCTTTTTTATGTTTTGGTAAGACTATACCAGAAGTTCCACCCATGCCTGGGGAGCTGAAGACAGAACTGCTGGGGTACAAAGCCCGGCAAGAAGCTGCTGCTGCCTTAGAGAATCTAAAATCTGAACCGAAACTGGATTGACTTCACATTCTCACCTATTCAGTCACTCCAGCACATGGGCTACTTGTAAATGGTGCTGCTGGAGATTTTTTATATGGTGTATTATGTCTTCTTTGGAGGGCACCATCTGAAATTGTCTGCACTGAATTTAAATGACGTAACTCAACTTGTTTTTGGCTGCTGAATGTAATTTGGCTGCTGAATGGAATGTTTACTTGTGTTTCAATTGGTAGAGATTTTTTGTATTGGTAATAAACTAAATGGAGTCTGTCTCATGGTCTGTCTATGCTATTTCCGTTCATGATCCGCTGCGCTTTGTATCCAAGCAACCAGTATAAACATCTTGGCACAATGGCGACGCCAAGAGAGCGAGAACTAGCAGATTATGTAAAAGAATACAAAATTGTCGAAGTTATGGACAATCTAACGAGTATGCTTCTGTTTTACAAACCAGGTCAGAGTCTCTTCTCTCTTTCGTTACGATACACATTCTTCAACGTCTTCCTTTTTTTTGTAAAATGTGTAGGCCTACAAATGCTGACAGTGACAGTTGCCGGCTAACGTTAATTGGCTGGTAAAAATCTTTAATGATAGCCTAATTGCTGCAAATTAGGCTACTACATTTTAACGATATGCTGCTATCAGGGATTTTATTTTTTAATACTACCAGAGCATTTATGCGAAATCACAGTTTCTCTATGTTAAACGTTTTCCTAGAGAATCCTAGAGAGTTTCTTATTGACCAGTTGGAGCAGATGCAAGCAGCTCAACAGAAATCGTTGGAGCAGCCCTGCCTTTTCGATGACTCGAACCTTGATTCCATCTTTAGGATCATGGATCCTGTGAATCAGGGATACATTACTTTAGCCCAATACAGGGAAGGTGAGCACACTAAAGTAGGGAAGACTATATTGCATCTTTAGTTGCTAAAAATTAACCTTGTGGGTAACGTTAGCCTATAGCGGGCACCCTTGTAACTGTTTTCAGAGATTGTGATGAGATTATCTTTAAAAATCAGATTATTTTTAAGGCTAACATCTTGGTTCAATACGGCAGCTCTATTTGTATGTACGGTAATTGCGAATGCATTTTTAATTTACCTCTATCTTTGTATTATAAAATGAGCGGCTCTGGTGCTGTAGACGAACCCCACACCACCACCACCACCATTTTAAATACATCTTAATCAGTGCTACACTGCTATGTAACATTTTTTTTATTTTACAGATAACAATTGCAATACCAATTTAACCTCTAGATGTCAGTGAAACTCCAAATTTCCCAAGGGGCATAAAAGGCTATCATTAGCTATATCATTGCAAATGATAACTGATTTAAGGATAAATATTGTAGGTGCAGTAGGACTTGCATCCCCCAAACGCACACACACTAGGTGTGATCATATGGGATCCAAAAATACAAGAACAGTTGCAGTTTGGAAATACACAAATAATAGGTCACATACATTCACCACTTTATCCTTCTGTCCTGCAGCACTGTCCAATCTGAGGATAAACAACATTAACGAGTGCCCTAAAGGTGCAGAAGAAGATAAAATATCCATCGAAACATTTAAAGAAGAAGCGTAAGAACGGCAATTGTAGGCCCATTTCTGCCATAGGTGTTGGCAGCCATACCAACGTCACGTTTTCTGTCTTTTTATTTCAGGAGAAAAGGTCTAAGGAAACGTTCAGCGACATCATCTTAAAGATGTTAGATTTATTTTCCCTCTAGTAGATGTAATAATGGGGGAAAAAGATCTAACGTTAAGCCTCTATGTTCTTTTTGCCTGTGAAAAAAACATTTATTCAACGATATCGCTTGTCATGTCAAATTTTTAACTTGATAATTGTATTCTGTTTGTATGTGTTTATGGGAGCTGAGGTTGAAGATGAACCGTTTTCTTATAGAAATTATGTTCTATTGTATTGTAGGCTATTCGGAATTCACATCAACATATGCATATATTTATGTGAAATAATTGAAACTGCCGTAGGATTATTGGATTCAGTTGATCTGGCATTTTTACTTCCTTTACTGTTAATTTGAATGAATGACACTGAAATAATAAACTATATCCTACGCTGATTTAAAATAGTATTATGAACCGAGCCTAGCTTGATATAAATGTTTTAGAATGGAATCTAAAGATAAACATTTTTCCACGTAGGCCTATATTGACTTTGTTTACAGGTTTTGCTACAGTGAAACGTTTTGAAAATATGTTAGGGCTGGACGTGTAGGACTTGAACACACCAATGGAAGGCGTGGTTAGAAAGTGTCATGGCGTCCTCAGTCCACAGATAATTTTCCAGATCATTGTAAACTATTTTCGTTT